>CAUYRH010063980.1:0-60705 GCA_963574655.1 Perodicticus potto
GACTAGATCTCCAGGAGGGAAAAGTTCCTGTTTTAGTTAGTATGTCCCTCCCCAAATGGGGAGCAGGACTTTCAGGGATGATTAGGGAGGCATGAGAGAACAGCAAGTCATCCCAATTGCAGCTTAGAGGCTGGGAGAAAAATCTGGTAACCGGCTGTGCAGACACTCCCTGTATAGTTATGGATTTGGGAGATAAAAGACCAGGATTAGAGAGAAGTACAGAAAAAGTTGCTCCAGTGTCCAAAAGAAATTTTCCATTATGGGTTAACTTTTGTGGAGTCTACATTCCTTTTTTTTTTTTTTTTTGGATGTAGATTATTTTCCTGACATTTGTTCTTGAAAACAAAGGATTTGTTTCTCTGATATTTACTGTGCAAACCTGGTTAAGCTTCCAGAGGTAAAATTCACAAACACGTTAGGTTCTCTGTCATTGGGTTATCCAGGAGTTTGCCGCTCTCTCCCATTTGTCTACAGTATGCCTCCAGCAATTTGTCAATTACTTTTTTTTTAAATTTTAAATAAATATGAGGGTACAAATTTTTAAGATACATTGTTCTCACTTCCAAGGCAAAGTTCAAGTTGTAGTTGAGCTCTTCACCCAGGGAGCATGCTAAACACCCTCACACTGTCAATTATAATTTGGATTTTCTTCCTGATTTCCTGTGGCAATTTCCCAGAGAGATTTCATTTATCTGTAAGTTTTTACTTGAAAAAGTTGTGATTCTCTATATTTGTCTGTTTCTCCAACTTGAGGGCAGCAGTTTGTTCTGTGACTTCACTTTTCATATAGATCTATGAAGAGTTTTTTTTTTTTTGTTTTTTTGCTTTATTTTGTTTTTTGTAGAGACAGAGTCTCACTTTATCGCCCTCGGTAGAGTGTCGTGGTGTCACATAGCTCACAGCAACCTCCAACTCCTGGGATTAGGGCAATTCTCTTGCCTCAGCCTCCTGAGTAGCTGTAACTACAGGCGCCTGCCACAACGCCCGGTGATTTTTCTGTTTTGCAGTTCGGCGGAGGCCGGGTTTGAACCCACCACTTTTGGTATATGGGGCTGGGGCCCTACTCGATGAGCCACAGGCACTGCCCTCATTTGGCTTTTTACTTATCTTTATAACAGAATGGTAACTTCCAAGCTCCTTACATGTGGGACCAGAAACAATAAGTCCTGTTTTTTGAGCTGTATTTTGAGATATTTTCTTTTCTATGCTGCATTGTGTTTGCCTCTTTATTAATATTGAAAACTGTACAGCGTTTTCTACACAATAGTCTTAGTGTGTTTTGTTTGTTTGTTTGTTTTGCAGTTTTTTTGGCCGGGGCTGGGTTCGAACCTGCCACCTCCGGCATATGGGGCCAGCGCCCTACTCCTTTGAGCCACAGGTGCCGCCCAGCCTTAGTGTTTTTTTATGACTAAAATAAAGAGATGATCAAAGCATGTTTTCATACATCACCTGGCTTATTGCCATACACAGAAATTTCATTTTTTTTCATAATGCTCAAAGAGGAGGAGAACAAAGATAATAAATGTCATTTACACAGTTGATAGATGAAATACAATAATCACATAATGAGTTCCAATTTTGTTTAGAGTTCAGTCTAGCTGCTCAACTAGGTTGAAAACAGGCCTCTGTGGATGTAAAGTCTATTTGATGTTTGAGCCATACTATGAACTACAAATAAAATTCTAATTCCCCCTCCCCCACTGACTGAACAGACCCTTTTGGGGAAAGGGAACCCTCAAGAAACCTTAAAGCTGAATTTCCAGCCATGATGGGATGAGTGAGTGAACATGCATCATTTTACCCCTCCCTGGTTAAAGGCTATCAAGCTTTATTTCCTAAGGGCCAGATTAACATACTTTCCGGATAAAAGATCAGCAATCAACACAACATTTTGTGTTCTGTATCCCCTTGTTCACATAGAATGTGGCTGCTTTTAAACATAGATCCCGTAAAGGACAGAAAGCCCCATTGCACAGGCACATTGTTCTCTTCCATAAATATTCATGACTCCTCCCATAGCTTGTTAAATATGCATAATTAGCCAGCCCACTCAGTATGAATTCCTGTTCCCTTTGTACCTTCCCTGAAGCATGCTTTCTAGCCTGCTGGAATGACCATTGAGGCCTGTAAACCCTTTATGAGAAATAAAGCTCTTCTTTTCCAAGTGATAAACCCCATTTTTTTTCCAGTTAATGGTACCTTTCTATAAGAGATTCTCAAAAGAGGCAATTTGACCAACACAAAGACACCCAAAGTCCTTATATGCTTGCAGTAGTGCTGGTGTTGGTGGATGAAGCTTTGGAGAATCACTCAAAGGCTGGCAGAGAGCAGCCTTCCCACAGCCTAAGTCCTTATTATGCCTACTGAAGTTTTGGGTTTCTATATGTTTTGGAGCCCATAGGTTGAGGTCAATAGCGCACATCTGTGACGTAATGTTATTGTATGGAGGGAGGTTATACTCCATTTTCTAACCATAGCAGCACATGTTGCTCATGCAGAAAACTATGTGTTTGGAATAGTTTTGCAATTACATAACTCTTGGGTTATTGGTGCTTCTGGTGAACAAGTGCAGTAGAGTAAAGTGAAATGGAGAGACATCGGGAGCCTTAGGACACAGTATGAGAACTCTGCTAACTCTCAAATTAGAGCATAAAGTGTCCAGGAAATTATACATTTTGGAAAAGTTTTGGAAATACTTGAGAGGAATTCAAGTATTTTAAATGAGCCTGAGGCCGGAGGAAGACTTGAGCCCAGGGGTCTGAGGTTGCTGTGAGCTATCTGATGATGCCGCAGCACTCTATTCAGGATGACAGAGCAAGACCTTGTCTCAAAAAAAAAAAAAAAAAAAAAAAATTAAATAGAAAAAATGAAAATAAAATGTATTCACCACAGGCTGTATATAAAAAGCCATTTGTATATGTTTAAGTCTACTGTTACAGACTGTTTGAGTCATTTTATTTATCTGTGAAATGAGTGACCTTAGAATGCCAGAGCACTTGGGGATGACCAGGTCACTCATTAAACACATGATGATGACAATGAGGGTAACAGTAGTGATGCTAATACTCTGAAAGGAAAAAAATGGTGGCTTGGTATGTCATAAGAATTTATTCTGTAGATTTCTTTTTCATCTTAGCTGGAATACATTGTATAGTTTCCATTTCCTGTGTGTGGGTCACACTGCACCTTCTTAAAGATTTTCCTTCATGGGTTCATATTTTGGCCAAAAGCTCTTTGTCAGTTTTATTTTTCCTTTTATTCCTCTTATTCTCCCTATTCAAGCCCCAGCCTATTAAGTGCTGGCACTTTAGCAGCTGTTCTGAAGGCCCAAATTCAGAGCCGCTACCACTGATATCCTGGGGGAAAGACGCACACCGAGAAAGCTCCTCAGGGTTCTTAACTCCAAAGACTAGTTGACCAGCCATTCAGTGATAATTTATCAGTACAGTTCAGACCAGATTAAAATCAGAAATTATTTTAGTCTCTGACTTTTCACTGAATATTGGTTCTGGGGCATATGCATATTTCCTCAATCCATTCAGCCTTTTTAAAGTTTTTTTCCTCAGGACTTCCATTATTACTCTCACACACAATCTGTGGCGCCATTCAATCCTTGCATGGACTATTTCCGTATTTCTCTTTGAATTATATTCATTCCCAAGCCTTTAGCAAACAAAGAAATTAAAACCAAAATGACTTTCAAGAGAATAAGATGTTAGCTTGAGCAAGAGCAAGACCTTGTACCTGTGAAAAACTAGAAAAAAAAAAAAAACAAAACAGTTAGGCATGGTGGTGTCAGCCTATAGTCCGAGCTACCCCCAGTCACCCCTTGAAGCTGAGGCCGGAGGAAGACTTGAGCCCAGGGGTCTGAGGTTGCTGTGAGCTATCTGATGATGCCGCAGCACTCCATTCAGGATGGCAGAGCAAGACCTTGTCTCAAAAAAAATTAATAATAATAATTAAATATAAAAATAAATAAAACATACAGCAAGGCATTGTATCTCTAAAAAAGATAACATAGAAAAACATATTAGATATTACCTATAAGATACCTAGCAGACATATTTAAAAATACCTCTATTAGTGTTTTTCTATGACCATTTTCTAGTATATGTAATTCTTTCCTATACATCCCACTCTCATGCTGCAAGATACTTGAGAACAAGGAATGGGTTTCATCTGGTTCTGAATGTTTAACTCTACAAAGCAAACCATTCTTCAAGATAACAAACGGTGAAATCAGATACTAAGAGTTGATAGTCTGAAATCTGGAATTCTATCCTAAAGTTGCAGTAATCTGTTCATGAGCCTCTGCCCGGAATGGAAGCTGGATAGGCAATGAAGTCTTAGCCTGGGATTATGCCCAGTATCTCCCAATTCAAATGATAATGAAGATTGATATTTCAGAGTGAATATTATCAAATTGGAGAGTAGAATTGATCTCAGACATCCAGATAAAGGAAAGATTTTTGAATTTACTGACTTACTGATCTCTGATAATTTTTCTCTTGATCAGCTATTTTGTCACTCGATGGCAAATAAATCTTCAATAAAATTCTGTTCATAAAAGGTCACTATCAGATGACTTCTATCTTATTTCCTGAAGACATGAATTACATACATACTGTGCTTATGGAAATTTTTCTCCAGTTCACTGACATGCTTTTCTTTTCTTTTCTCTCCTAATTGTGTGAAAAAATATATAAAACGTAAGCCTGTCATTTTAACAATTTTTAAGTGCACAATTACTGGCATTAATTACATTCATAATATAATGCAAACATCAGCAATATCTATTTCCAAAACTTTTATCTATCATCAGCCAGATACTATGTAACATTAAGCCAATAAATCCCAATTTTCCCTTCTCCCCTGTTGCACCAGGTTTCCTTTAATCTGCTTTGTGTGTCCATGATTTGCCTATTCTAGATGTTTTATATAAGTGGAATCATACTTGTCTTTCTGTGTTTTTTTCACTTAGCATAATGTTTTCCAGGTTCATCCATGTTGTAACATGTACCAGAACTTCATTCTTTTCCATGGCTGAATTGTATTGTACTGGCTATATCACAAGTTGTTCATCAATTTGACTTTAGAAGAACACTTGGATTATTCCTACTTTTTGGCTATTGTAAATAACGCTGTAATGAACATTTGAGTTCCTATTTTTTGCTTAAAAAATTTGCTTTTTACAATTGATAGCTAAAAATTATATATATTTATTGTATACAACACATTTTAAAACTGAATCTTTATTTTCAATTTTTGTTGCTGTTGTTTTAGAGATAGTCTCACTTTGTCGCCCTTTGGTAGAGTGCTGTAGCATGACAGCTCACAGCAACCTCCAGCTCTTGGGCTTAGGCGATTCTCTTGCCTCAGCCTCTGGAGTAGCTGGGACTACAGGTGCCGCCACAACGCCCGGCTATTTGTTGTTGTTGTTGCAGTTTGGCTGGGCTGGGTTCGAACCCGCCACCCTTGGTATATGGGGCCAGTGCCCTACTCATTGAGCCACAGGCGCAGCCCTATTTTCAATTATTTGGGGGAATATACCTAGAAATGGCATTACTGGATCACAAGGTAATTCTTTGTTTAGTTTTTGTGGAACTGCTAAACTGTTTTCCATAGAGGCTGCAGCACTTGAAATTCACATCAGCCATAAATGTGGGTTTTAATTTCTCCACACCCTTGCTAACACGTGGTATTTTCTCTGTTAGGTTTTTTATTTTTGTTTGTTTATTTGTTTGTTTTGTAAATACCCATCCTAAGAAGCATGAAATAGTATCTCATTCTGGTTTGAATTTACATTTCCCTAATGATTAGTGATGTTAATCATCTTTTCATGTATTTATTGGCCATTTGTTTGTCCTTGAAGAAGATGTCTTTGTCCATTTTTAAATTGAATTGTCTTTTTTTGTTGTTTGGTTTTAGAATTTCTTCATACATCTTAGATATTACTCTCTTATGAGATATATAATTTGCAAATATTTTCCCCATTCTGTAGATCATGTTTTCTCTATCTTGATAATATTCTTTGGTGTACTAAGTTTTAAATTTTGATGAAGACCAATTTATCCACTTTCCTTTTGTTGCTCATGCTTTTGTGTCCTAATTAAGGGTCTGTGTCCAAATCCAAGGTTAAGATATCCCTATGTTTTTGTCTAAGAAGTTTTTGTTTGTAGATCTTACATTTAGATTGTCGATAATTTTGAGTTAACTTCTGGTATGGTATGTGGTAGAGGTTCCAATTTCATTCTTTTGGATGTGAAAATCGAGTTGTACCAGCATTGTTTGTTGAAGAAATTGTTCTTTGCCGTATTGATTGACCTTGGCATCCTTGTCAAAAATCAATTGCCCATAGATGTATGATTTATTTCTAGACTCTCAATTCTATTGCTTGATCTACATGTCTTCTTACACCAGGACAGCACTGTTTTAATTACTGTAGCACTGTAGTAAGATTTGGAATTGGGAATTAAGAGTCTTCCAACTTCAACTTCAGTTCTCTATTTTAAGAATTTTTTTATCTATTCAGGGACACTTGCAATTCATATAAATGTGAGTATAAACTATTCCATTTCTACAGAAATGCCATTGGCACTTTAATAGAGATTGTGCTTGGGATGGTATTGGAATCTTAACAATATTAGTTTTCTCTGCATGAATGTGGGTGTCCCTCCATTTATTTAGGTCATAATTTTTTGCAATAATATTTTGTAGTATATAAATTTTTCGCCTTCTTTGCTAAATTTGTTCCTAAGTCTATTTATTTATTTAAAATGTTTTTCAGATTCTACAATAATAGGAATTACCTCCTTATTTTTATTTTCAGATTGTTCATTGTATATGTATAGAAGTATAACTTATTTTTCTTCCTTTGTCTTATAACCCATGATTTTGTTGAATCCATTAATTTTCTTATGGATTCTTTGTGATTTTCTATATATGAAATCATGTCATCTGCAGCTAGAGATAGATAAAATCATGTCATGTGCAAGTGGAGATAGTTTTACGTCTTCTCTAATTTAGATGTTTTTTTCTTTTCCAGTGCTCTAACTAGAATTTCCAGTACAATGTTCAATACCAGTGGTGAAAGGAGGTGAATTTGTCTTATTCCTTGTTAAGGATCCCCTTCCAAATCCTAAATGAAAGATTTACAACCATAAAATTCTTAGACACAAACCTAGGGGTAAAACCTTATTTTAGGGGTAAAGCTTTTTGTCTTTCACCATTGAGTACAATGTTAGCTGTGAGCTCTTTATAAACGCTCTTTCACACACTGAGGAACTTTCCTTCTTTTCCTACTGTTTAGAGAGCTTTTTGTTTTTTTTAGTTATAAAAAGGTACTGAATTGACTCTAATGTTTTTTCTATGTCAATTGAGATGATGATGTAGGATTTTTTCCTTTATTCTATTAATATGGTATATTACATTGATTGATTTTCTTATGTTGAACCACCATTGCATCCCTGGGATAAATCTCACTTGGAAATGATAAATAATCCTTTTACTGTATTGGTCAATTTGGTTTGCTAGTATTTTCTTGAGTAATTTTTCCTTGTAATGTCTGTGTGAGTTTGGTCTCAGGATAACTCTGCTCTTATAAAATGAAGTTGAAAATGCTCCCTACTCTTTTATATTCTGGAAAATTTTGTGAAGGGCTGGCATTAATTTTTCTTTAAATATTTGCCAGAATTCAACACTAAAACTATTTGCTACTGAACCCTTCTGTATGGTAAGCTTCAATTATGACTGATTGCATTTTTTTACTTACTATAGATCTATTGAGATTTTTCTCTTTCATTATGAGTCACTTTAGATAATTTCTTTGTTTCTAGAAATGTAAGCATTTTATCTAAGTTATTGAATTTATTGGCAAACAATTTTTCATAGTGTTCTCTAATAATCTTCTGTATTACTTCAAGGTTAGTAGTAGTTGCCTCACTTTTATTTCTGATTTTAGTCATTTAATGTCTTCTTTTCTTTTTTTATAGACAGAGTCTCTCTGTGTCACCCTAGGTAGAGTGCAATGCCATCATCATAGCTCACAGCAACCTCTAACTTCTGGACTCAAGTAATCCTCTTGCCTTAGCCTCCCAAGTAGATGGGGCTATATGCCTAGCTAATTATTTCTATTTTGGGAAGAGACAGGGTCTCATTCTTGCTCATGCTGTTTTTCTCTTGTCAGTCTAGATGTTTTAAAAAAAAATGTTTCTAAGAACAAACTTTTAATTGTGTTGCTTCTGTTTTATTTTTCTATTTTCTATTTTAGTTATGTTCACTGTAAACCTTTATTCTTCCTTCCCTTGTATTCATGCTAAGTTTAGTCTGCTCATCTTTTTCTAGCTCTCAAGGTATAAAATTAGGCTGTTGGTTTTAGATTTTTTTTTTATGATATAAGTTTTTGCTATACATTTCTCTTTGAGCACTGTCGTCATTACATTGATATACTTTTCAGTTTGTAAAAGTTAATTTTTCTCTCTGTTTTTAATTTTGGATGGTCTCTTTTGTGTGTCTTCAACCTCACTAATCTTTATTTCTGCAATGGCTAGCATACCCATAATCTCATTTTTTGTTTTTTCACTTCAGAGTATTCATCTCTAGAATTTTGAATGAGTCTTCTTTTGTATCTTTGGTATCTCTTCTCTACTTTTTGAGCAAATTATAATTACTATTTTAATATTCTTACTGTTAGTTCTAATATCTGTGCCAGTTCTAGATCAGTTTTTATTGATTGATTTTTCCCCCCTCATTTAGGGTCATATTTTCCTGCTTCTTCACATGACTGACGATTTTTAACTAGATTTCTTTTCTTTTTTTTTTTTTTTTGATTTCTTTTCTTTTTTATTGAATCATAGCTGTGTACAATAATTCAATCATGGGGTACAGGGTGCGGGCTTGAGATACAATCGGAGGTATTTTCATCCACCTAATTGACATACCATTCATGAGATTTTCTTGCATTTTTATTATGAAAATATTATGAAAATATTTTTGATCCTTGTTTAGAAGTTTTCTCCTAACCCTTCAAATATGCACCACAAGTGTGATCTCTCCTAGATTTCATTCATTGTAAACTTTGCCTGGTTGAATATTGGGTATTTTTATAAATATCATTATGCTTTCTTCTGGGGGTGCAGTTTGATCCTTTCAAGTGTTTTTTTTAAGATTTTTGTATGTAGGTGCAGATCACTGTTCAATCTAGGGCTATTTTATTCCCCACTATTCAGGCAAGATTTTCTTGAGTACTATACCTGGTGCTCCATGAATTAGATTATTTAATCTGGCTAGAGGAATCGTGGACTATCCCTAAACTTTGTGAGCATTAGCACAGTCACAGTTTCTAGTAATCCTCTCACATTCTTCATTCATCAGACTGAGCAGTACTCATCTGAACCCTGGAGCTGCAAGGAGGAAGAAGGGAGCTCTATAAATGTTTCTAGTTCTCTCTGTTTCATTCCCTCTTTTCTACTTTATGTTATCCTACTCTGAGAATTCAACCTGCCCGAATGTTCAGCTTGGGCTCCACAGAACCCAGGGATTCCTACTGATTCTGCCTGAATTTCCCCTTAGTTTGCAAACTGAAAATTTTCACAGGGAAGTAAGCTGGGGCGATCATAAGGCTCATGCCATTTGTTTTCCATCTCTCATTGAGCTTGATGCTTATTCAATATCTTAAAACTATTGTTAAAGGGATTTTTGTCAGTTTTCTATTGTTTTACACGGTATGGTAAATCTGGTCCCTGTTACTACATCTCGGCCTAAACCACAGGCATTTAATTTATAACAACATGCCATAGGTATTCATTATCTTCTTGCTTATTCTGTGGGCTATGCGATTTGTCTCAGATGACATAATGATGTTAAGATGACCCACATACAGATGCTGTAACCAAATTGTGTTTTTCTTATTTAGAAATCAATCAATGAGTCATCGGCGTGAACGGATATCAGTGTCCATCATCTGAAACATTTCCGGCATGTAATTCTTCTTCCTATTCCAGGCCTACCCCTATTTCCTTAGCATTTTTTAATCTCCATCTCCTTTCTATTCTAATTTAATGGCGATAGAAATTTTTGTGGAAAGATACTTTTGCAAAGTTTATATAGAATGCAATTCCACATAAAAATAGCAACAAAAATATAAAAAAGTTGTATCTCCACCAGACAATAAGTAGTAATTACTGACTACTCATTATATGCTGGAGATGGTTCTAAGTCTCTTATACATTTTAAATCATTTATTCTTCAAAGAAGGTATTAAGTAAATTCTGTTATAATCTATAGTAAAGACATTAGAGTTTAGAAAGTTTAAGAAGCTTGCCCAAGGTCATACACACCACCATTACCTGATGTCACCTCATGGAGATTTCATGGAAAATGTAGGTATTGAAGGGGATGAATTAGCTTGAAAAAGCCTTTTTTTTATTTTTTTAAATTTTTTTTGAGACAGAACCTCAAGCTGTCACCTTGGATAGAGTGCAGTGGCATCACAGCTCACAGCAACCTCCAATTCCTGGGCTCAAGTGAGTCTCCTGCCTCTGCCTCCCAAGTAGCTGGGACTACAGGCGCCCGCCACAACACCTGGCCATTTTTTGATTGCAGCCGTCATTGCTGTTTGGCAGGCCCAGGCTGGATTCGAACCCGCCAGCTCAGGTGTACGTGGCTGGCGCCTTAGCCCGTTGAGCCACAGGCGCCGAGCCGACACTCACACTGACGAAAAAGCCTTTTTTTATGATAAGTTTTATTCATTCACAAATTACTGATCACATAAAACAATGTTGACCCAAAGCTAATGCTATCGTGGAGAAGGACTTTTTTTTGTCCTATTATTTTTTCACTGGGGAATCGTCATTTCTGTGGATCACAATAATCCTAGTTTAACTGTAAATACTGGTAATAAAATTCTTCCACCTTTTTACCCTAAAAATCCTGAATTCATGATCTTTACTTCAGACCTATTTTTTCTTTTTATTTGTCCTTCATGCTGTTAAAGAAAAAACTATGACACTTATTCAGGATGGTAAGGAAGATTCTATTTAAGGGAGCATTATTGTGATATGTATTATGATCATGGCAAGGGGGTCTTGCAGTGAGGGATAAAGATTGGATCTGCTTCCAACTGCATAAGGATAAGTGGGAATTTATAGCCAAGGAGCAGAGTTACTAGATGGAACATTACTAGAAGAATTTCCCTGCATGAAGGATAAGGGGGGTCATACTAGACTGATTCAATAGAATTCTTGCTGAAGGCAGGCCAGGCCGATAAGATAGTAAACGTGTTCAAATCATATCAAAGGTGTGGAATTTTACTGAACTTATTTAGCAGGATTCTTGCACAAATTGGATTCCGTAAGGACAGAGACGAGCACAAGGTCAGGCCCAGTTGACTGGAGGACTCAGAGGCGTCAAATTAAAGTTTGATCAAAGGAGAGTCTTTGTCAGTGTGAAAGACATCATCACTCAAACTTGAAATTCAATTGTCTGTGGTTTCTCCTGGTCACTCACTCTTACTCATTTGAGTTATTCCTCGAGACCCACTTATACTAACCTCCACCCTAGCTCATAAGTCTATTTTGTTCCTTACCTATGGCCCCTGTCAGGATTTAAGTCCTTAGCTCAACTCCCATGGATTGCTGTAATAGGCCTTTAACTTACCCTTATCTCGTCTCTTACTTCCCTACACACATTTACTGCAGTCATCATGCTGACGTCACAGTGCTTTTTCTAGAATTTTATGCCACCCCTCTTTTTGTAAATCTTTCCACTTAAAGCTTTGGGAAAGTTCACAGTTAATTTCGTATCACTCCTATGGGATCCCCTGTACACCAGCCCAGTTTGTCTTCTCAGACTCACTGAGAACTCACTTGGATCCTTCATGTAGGCAGAAATCATGTTCACACTTCCCTTCACACGCCAGGCTCTCCCACTTCCATCCCTCTGTGACTGCACAAGCCTTTTGCTGCACCATGAAGGCCCTTCCTCCAGACCCCCCTTCATCTTCAATTTAGCTTCATGTTCAACTCCACCTTGTGATCTTCTAGTTTTAACTCCAACCCTTTATGAAGAGCACAGGGAGTAATTAGTTACTCCTATTTATCCATTGCAAAAGCTCCTGTGCCAGGATGTTATGATCCTCCTTCCTTATCTCCAGATGGAGTTATGACCCTCCTTTTTAACCAAATCCCCTGTTATCTTCCCTATGCTTCTACAGAAATACCTCTTACATGGCAAGCTAGGACATAGGTACCAAACAGGGAGATTATGGACAGATGGTAGTAAATGACATTTGTTTCTGTGTCTTCAGGCTGTAGAATAATGCCTTACTGTTCAAACAAAGACATTATTTGCCTGTGAATGAATGAGAAATAAGTTGATCAATTTCCTAATCCCCTTTAGACATCTCAACTGAAGAACGATAAGGTTCATAAATTTGCAAAGGACAGCTTTACGTCTCACAAAAGCAAAGCCTCCAGCCAGAACCTAAGTGAAAGTGCTTAAAAGGAGAGAAGCAGAAACAGGAATTTATGCTGAACAGGGTGGCCAAATATACATATTCAATAGGCTATAGTAGGAATTGAGAAAGGAGAAAGGAGCACGAGCAGTTAAGCTTGGTGCCCCTTCATGGGACCCATATTCAAAAAGATGGCAGTGCTAACAGATCAGAGGGTGAAGTTTTGGGGCCCTGTAATCCCTACAGGAGAGAATAGGAAAATTCTCTCTGTGCAGCTGCTGTAGACGGGTCACTCCACGGCCAGCAGTGACCTCTTATTGGGTACAAGTCAAATCTATCAAGTATAGAACATAAATGTCTTAACATAATAATCAAGTAAAGAAGGTGAAAGCTATATTAATTAGTTTTATGTAAGCACTCCAAATTGTATATAAAAAAAACACATTGTACATATGCATAAATGTATTCATCATCTATGTATATATGACTTAATAAAAGGGAAAAAAAAGAAACACTGGTCAGTTGTGGTGCTGAAATGGCAAAAAGGGAGGAGTAATCATGAGGTTGGTTGATATCAGTAGTGGAGCAAGTCTTTCCCAGGGGCTGGTTTCTGTTGAGCCTTTAGGGAAGAAAGTCTGAAGGTCATTACTGAGGGAGGGGCTGCAATGAAGCATGTCAGACCTCTCATTTCGTCAAGGCTGGGAACTCTGTTTAAAGGTTTAAAAGCCAAGAGGCTGTCTGTTCTGATATTTGGGGGACTTAGGACTTTATTTTTATTTCTCACATCAAAGAAGAATGACAGAAATCTGAACTACTCCCGGAACCAAGCCCAGCTAACCATTTTTACTAGTGCTTTCTTTGAAACAGTGTAAATATGAAATGAAAGTTTAGTGAAATCGCCTCTGATAAACTATAGATATACATTATATATAATGCAAAATGTATACGTATATAAAATTATAGAGTAAAAAGACAAGAGCTTGAGAGGGCAAAGTTATAAAGTTATACAGGGTAGATTTCTCTCCATTGAAACCTAAAATGATTTTGTTTGAATCACTGAAAATAAGATGTGTTACTTTTATCTGGGACTGTTTATGTGAGCTTAAATTGGATGCTTTACTCTTTTGTCATTTTGTGTTACATTTTATACAAGAAATATAAAAGTTTTAGACAGTTGCAATTATAGATTGACTGGATAAAAACACAGTTTATGGATATAGATTTTTAAATGGTAATGTTTTTGGACCACAGGGATCCTCCAAGAGGCTTATAATAGAAATAATTTGCATAAAGATGCTAGAAAAGTCATTCAAAACATAAGCTATTTAATAAAATAAAATAAAGAAAAACAGGATACAGAAAGAATGTATTTTTTCCTTTTTGTCAAACTAGAAGGGCTCGGCGCCTATAGCTCAACAGGCTAAGGCGCCAGCCACGTACACCTGAGCTGGCAGGTTCGAATCCAGCCCAGGCCGCCAAACAACAATGACGGCTGCAACCAAAAAAATGGCCGGGCATTGTGGCTGGAGCCTGTAGTCCTAGCTACTTGGGAGGCGGAGGCAGGAGATTCGCTTGAGCCCAGGAATTGGAGGTTACTGTGAGCTGTGATGTCACGGCACTCTACCCAGGGTGACAGCTTGAGGCTCTGTCTCAAAAAAAAACAAAACTAGAAGAAATGTCCTCCCCTCTTCTGATCTGAAGCTATTCCCTCCTTCAGCACCTCCCAACTCCTATTTAAGTTCTTATTGCTTTTTGGTTTTGTTTGTTTGTTGCTGATAGAGTCTCATTCTGTAGCCCTGGGTTGAGTACTGTGGAGTCATAGCTCACAGCAACCTCAAATTCCTGAGTTCAAGGGATTCTCTCAGCACAGTCCCAGAGTAGCTGGGACTACTGGTGCCAGCCACAATGCCCAACTAGTTTTTCTATTTTTAGTAGAGAGTAGGTCTAGCTCTTGCTGGGCTGGTCTCTGAACTCCTGAGATCAAGCAATCCACCCACCTATGCCTCCCAGAGAACTAGGATTACAGCTGTGAGCCTCCTTGCCTAGCCTTCTTACTACTTTTTAAAACAACTTGTGGTGAAGAAATAGACCTGTATGAAGAGTGATATTTAGAAATGTTTCTATTAAGGGGTTTTAACGGTGAAAATGGGCATTACTATAAATGGTCTCAAAAATCATATGCTTAAAAAAAAAACGCAGAATCACAGATTTTTAATTTTGTTTTAAAATTTCCCCAGAAGTTATATTTTTAAGTCATTTGTCAAATGCAAAACCTCCCACATGATTTGGTAGAAAGCCCAATTGAAATTTCTAGGAAGTTGAAAAGTTACAGAGCCATCATAACAAAAGTAACAAAAGTCTTTGCATAATTTATGGATAATATTGAAAGGTGAGTATCATGATTAAATGTAGCCAGTCAGAAACTTGTTTTGCTTTAAATGACATTTTCTTGTGAGGAAGCATTCCTAGCATTGAAATAAATTTAAAACTTAGAACCAGATATTTGAATTACTCTATCACAAAATATTAAACCAAGATTTCAAGAATATTAAACATAATCCTTCAGTAATCAAAACATATTCAATCACATTTATCACTAAAAATTAATAACACTAATATTTTGAAGAAGCCATAAATTTATAAACTAGTACTTAATAAATAAGATTAAATAACTAAAGAATATTGCTTAGTAAGTTTGCAACCTCAGTTGACATTTCTGCTTTTGTTTAAACTTTATAATGTGGAGAAATGATCAGTAATAGGAGATCTATATAATGTATTATGACCTAAATATACACTATTAGTAGGGCAAGTGTAATTTGTTATCAAGTACTTCCTAAGCCTCTTGTGAATCTACATATTTTCTTCTGTTTTTCCTTCTATCTTATAGCAGACCACCCACCTCAAGTGGGTTGCCCCAAGTGCCTTCTATTTTTCCATCCTCTCCCCTTACCTCCAACACATCCTCCAGTTTGCAGCCAGAGTGCAAACTACGTGCAAAATCTAAAGTGCAAAATCGACCACATTCCTACATAGAAACCTATAGTGGTTTCCCTTGTGGTCAAAATATGTTCCAACCCCTTCACCAAACCTCCCCGGTCCTCTAGACCTGCCCACTGCATGTCCAGCTGCAGCTCTGTCCAGCCCTGCTCAGCTTCACCTGCTGCAGATACACCAAGCCTTGTAGAATCTCCCTAGAGTGGCCTGGTCCCTCTCATGACAAGGGCTTGACACAGTCTTCCTCCGGGGGGAACATGACTGAAGAGTTTTAAACACCACCTCCTTCAGGGAGCCTCTTCTGATCCTCCATCCCCTAAGCACTTGTTAATGCCTACCCCAGGGCTTACCAGGCCATATTTCGTTCACATTTTCCTGAATAATTTATCAGAGGTAAAGTCATCTGGGGCACTCAAACCCAGAGAGAAAAGGATGTTCAGAAGGCTGGATTTTAATGTTATTTTGTCGCCAATATGCTATTCTTAAAATGCCTACTCTCATACTTCTCTTTACCATGAGAAAAATAAATCACTGTGCTTTTAGACTATTCTTATTTGAGTTTTATGCAAGATGGAGCTAAATTAAATTATTAAATATATCATTGCCTCTGAATTTTACATAGGAAAAATGTGTGTGAAGACAGCAAAATATTGATTTTTATCTCACTTGGATTTACTCTAATGAACATGCATTTCTATCTATAAATGTGCTGGGGGGAGTAGAATGTGTTGAGACATCAAAGAAAATAACAAATCTAGTGGTATAGGACACAGAGGCAGTGCTGATTAGCTAGGACTGTCCTCCGGTCAGTGAGTCAATGATCCAGGCTCCTGTCATGTGATTACTAAGGGAAAAAAGAAAAGAGAATGTGAAGGTAGGCCAACATCTAAATAGCTCAGCCTAAAAATCAAATGTGTCATTTCTAGTTAGAGACCATGAGCTAGACTATGTCCCATGAGGATGTCTAACATTCTGGGACTGGCATTGTAGACTTCCCAGGCCCCCGAAGAGGGAAATGAGAGCAGAAGTGGCAGACCATTCATTGTGTCTACCAAAATAATATATGAAAGTTCAAAAATGCAAGTGCTCTTGGGAAAGACCACGCATTGGACATCCCCGTCATTTTCTTTCTTGACTGAGGTGGCAAAAGATGGACAGAAAGAGGGTGGGAAGTTGCTGGTAGATGCATCACAATTTTGTCTCAGATGAGGTAGGGTTAATGTAGGTGCTAAGATGTGTCAGTAAGGAAAGGAGGAGGTAGGTTTCAAGCTTTGCATCAAACGTGCTCTGTCCAAATAGTATCAAATTTGTCTGAGAATACAATCTGTCCTGTGTTGCTGGATTCTTTCTTCCTTTTTAATTCTAAATTTGAGAAAAAGCAATGTTCCACTTTAACTTTCAAATAAGCCTTCCACATTGAAGCTCTGTTGATTACACTATTTTCTTATCAGTTCTGAGACACAATTTCCACATCTGTAAAATCAGAAGTCCTTTATGTTCTAAGGGCAGTGTGTGTGGCTTCAGAAATAATACTTGTACATTCCGAAGTGCATCCTGAATTATTTTAGTTTACTAATTCATATTTATCAGAGATAAAAGCACCCAATGCCTAGGTGAAAAATACAGTTCGATGACTAACAAGAAAGAAATGCACTGAGCTTAAGGAGCAACTGAATCTCATTGCTTCTAACTGCTGTCCAGTAAGGGTAACCTTTTGCTATTTTAATGAAATGTGAATTTTTGGAAATTATGGGCAACAAAATGAATGTGTGTTTAGTAATTCTGACCTACAGGTATTTACACTCTACTTAAGGAATGGAAGATGTACAGTGGAAACCATCAGAGAAAAAACAAAAAACAAACAAACAAAACCTCTAAATATACCAGTGTTATATCCCAATATATTTAAGTGCTAAATTGTGTAGTTCAATTAGATAATATGAGAATTAAATAAGAAAAAAATGATGAGGTATGCACCCAACTGACATGCACTACAGGCTACCCACGGCTAGCTGAGGATTAAAGCTAAAACAGAGCATAGGTAGCTATGGCTGGGTCAGGAAGCAGTACCCTTGCGTTCTCAGAAAAATGTAAAAGAATCACAGGACCGCCCCTTCCAAAATCAAGCCAAAACAGTTCCTGTTGTTGGTCCCAAAAGACACCACACCTGGAAAATCAGTCTCATGCACCAGCAATTTGCAGCAAACAAGAAACTTCTGATTTGGGGCTTGAAAACCAACCAATCAGAGTTCAACTGCTTCATCCATTCAGGGTTTGTTCATCTGTATCAACCAATCAGGGCTCAGCTATATTGACCAATCAGAACTATGCTGCATCAGCCAATCAGAACTAAGCAAGTTCAATCTTTCATTTGTATAAATAGATCTGTGGGAACCTGGGAGGGAACAGTTGCTATAAAGCCCCGCCTTCCCTTTGTTCTCTGGACTACACATTCTTGTTACGTCTATTGGTTAGCAACTGGTCCCTGCTTAGTCGTCCTCCAAATTCTTTTCTAGAGAAATTTTGCTCATAATGGAGACAGAAAGATTATGGTAAGACAAAAAAGTAGAAAAAAAATAGAATCAATAGAATAATAAGGCTATTTCCAAGATTTTTACATATTCTGTTCTAAATAGGTACATCCTAAACTTAAAGGAACTAAAATCATAGGCGCTACAATTCACAGGCTCTAGTCCTTTTTGTAATACCAGCATTACATTGCAAAGTGTGTCAGTGAACTTAAGTGAATAATTTGGTTAATTATCTCATAGAACTATAGTTGAGAAGGGCTGCAAGGATTAAGGGTTATTTCAAAATATACCACAGAAAGCAAAAACTGAAACATAGTTAAAAAAAGAAAGTACATGGGCGGCGCCTGTGGCTCAAAGGAGTAGGGCGCCGGCCCCATATACGGGAGGTGGTGGGTTCAAACCCAGCCCTGGCCAAAAACTGCAAAAAAAAAAAAAAAAAGTACAGTAGTATATTAAAGATTTACAGATTAAAGATTACAGGATTTAGAAATAACTTCTGTGTATAGGACACTACCTACCTCCTGCTCATAATTTTTCCATCATGAGTTGTCACTATTATTCATTGTGAAGAACATATTTTTTACAATATCTTTAGGAACATTTTATAAATATTCTATACATTATTCACACAACAAATGGAGTAGTTCCTTTATTTGGAATAAACTTGATGCAAATTGCCATGAAACAGGAAACTTTCTTCTTTTCTCTTTTAGGCTGTTCTGTCTGGACTCAATCCCCCATTTTGGATAGCAATTCCCCTTGTAGAAATATCTTTCAAGTTGGAACTGTAAACCATTTCTTTAGGAATTTCTGTTCTAGGATTCTGATTCAAATCCTATATTCATTTCTGAGGAAAGTTAAAATTTTGGTTCACAAGAGAATGCTTTTAATACTGTGCTATCACATATAAAAATTCTATTGGAAAGTAATTGAAAGAAGGAAAGTCGATTGTGATATAAAGACATTAATAAAAATAGTATCAAATTTGTCTGAGAATACAATCTGGGATCCTTGAGCACTATAATAGGATGATAGGATAAAAGAGGAGAGAAGAGAGTCTTTGCTTTGTACGGGGATTAGTCTTGGAGATGCTATTCTTACTGTGCGTAGTTGGTGTGTGACGACATCTCCATACTCAAGTTGGAAGCCCAGGAATTTCTGGGAATAGGCCTCCAATTATAAAGCCAAGGAAACTCCTGTGTTGGAACTTTTGGGGCTCTGCTGAGAAAGAAAGGAAGCCTAAGTGAGAGAACTATCATGACTGATAAGTAATATCTGCTACAAAAGTGGGAAGGTGGGAAATGGCTCGTGTATCATGTGAGTATCATGATGATGACCTGCTTTCTGGCTGTACTGCCGGGCTGCAGGGACGTCCTTCCCACTATGAACTGAGGCTTTTTAAAACTTTTTCTACACCACTTTCAGACATCTACTGTTAACAATAACATGTAGTTTCAAATAGCTGGAGGGAGGATATTGAATGTTCCCAATACAAAGAAATAACATGTTTGAGATGATGGATATGCTAATTACCCTGTTCCGATCACTACACATTATATGGATTGAAATATCACTGGGTACCCCCGAATAAGTACAATTATTATTTTTAAATTAAAAATCAAAATTTAAAAAATCCTGGAACTACTGAGCTGTAGGACCACCTGCTAGGTGTGAACCTAAGAGCTTCATGCTTCTACTAAACAGGGGTGTCATTTTAGAACTGGGCATAAAATGACGGACAAAGGGAAAAAATGCCAAGACCAAGGATATCAGTTCAGAGCTCTTCAAATCATTAGTGCTCCAGGTTAGTATTAGTCCTCGGAATGGGCAACAGCAGAGCTTCAGAGTCTGGGCAGCAAGCAGGATGCGGTCTGATTTCCTAGGGCGCTACTTCTCAACTGCTTCCACGGAAGTGCACGCTGCCACCTAATGGACATCCTGAGACATTGCAGTTAAGCCTTAAGGCAATAAATAATGTCATGGTTGTATTTATAAATATGTGCAAATGAAAAATTCATGTAACAGTTTCAAGCAGAATATATTAAAATGAAGAGTCTTGGTTTATATTTCAGTGAAGAAATTAAATAACAGTAGCAAGAGAGAAAATTCTCAGCCCTTAGAACCCATGAACTTTTGGAGTCTTATTTAAAAAATTACTTTCGGTTATCATGTTATCTGGGAAAATTGTCTTAAAATTTTGTATTTGGCAGACATTTTTATCTCGTAAGGAAATAATCAAGGAAAGTAGGAGGAGAGAAAGAAACACGTGATCACTCTGAGCCATAGTCTTTGCTAGATATTATTTGTCCACGATATCTGCAGTCCCTAAACCGTGGTCTGGTGACCAGTACAGTCTGTGACCTGTCGGGAACCCAGCTATACAGAAAGAGGTGAGAAATGAGTGTGTGAGAGAAGCTTCATCTGTATTTAAAGCCGTTTCCTATTGCTGGCATCATGGCATGGGCTCTGCCTCCCATCAGATCAGCTGCAGAATTAGACCCTACTGTAAAGTGTGCATGTGAGGGATCTAGGTTGTGCCTGATCACTTGAGCTGGAGGTGTAATGAGCTTGAATCACCCCCAAACCGTCTTTCCACATCCCCATCCATGGAGTCGTTGTCTTCCCTGAAACTGATTCCTTATGCCAAAAAGGTTGGGGACCACTGCTTTATATTACTCATCTCAAAGATATCCCGTAATAATCCCCATATGAAAATGGGAACATTAGGTTGGAGAGGGTATATAACTTCTAAGTCATCTTAAGAATAAGGGCAAAGCCAAGGTTTAAACCCAAATAATTTTCCCTTTCCCATCAAAAATGGCAGAGAAAGTATCTTTGGAAAGACAGAGTTTTCCAGCAAAGGTAAGACAGTGAAATAACAAAACCTTTCTGCAAAAATACCTAATAAGCTTAGAAGAAAGACAATACTCAGAAATAAGTGAGCTAGTATGTTAAAGTGAGAAGGAAATAATATAAAGTAAAAATTAATCTTCATTGTCAAAATAGTTTAAGGGTATTTGGAAAAAGAATTCAAGGGAACTTGAAGACAATCTGCTGTAAAAATAGTAAGAAAAATGAATTTTAAAACATTTGCTAGTTTGGACTGTTTTCTATAAAATAAAACAAATATTGCATAAATGTGGAAAAGATAGAAGTATAAAAATAAGATAATTTCAAATAAGATAATAAGATAATCACAAATAATTTCATCATCAAAGAATAAACATTTAATGTCATTTCGGTACATGCATCACTTTCATATTCTTTAATTGTCCTTTAATATTAATAATCTTTAATGCAATCACTGCTTCTTTTTCAGTCATTAATATTTATTTCTTTCAATGTTTAAGTACTGTTGATACATCAATGATTATTTCTTCAGAATTAAAATATTTTAATTCTACATGTAATACTTGACTATTTTCAGTGTTCATATCTAAATGCTTCATATGCAACTAGTGTTTCATTGGATTCACAACCAAATCCTTTTCACCGCTCTTGGTAAAAACCACTGTTATCTGATTTATCTATCTTTTGGAACCTTTATGTAGACTTATGCGAACATTTATATTTTTATAATAATTGTATTTTTAAAATTCCTGGCACCAGAGTGAATAAATGAATAAATATAAATGCATTTTTAGAGAAACATTGGAAAATTTGGGGGGTACACAGGTTTGTTCATAAATGTCATCATAGTACACACAAAACTACCACCTACCTTTTCCATTCAAAAATGTAACTTACTGCTCTTTCCATGTCAGTATTTATAGATCGTTCCAAATTATATAAAATACGTATACATCAGTGTAATATTCAATAACATAAATATACCATATTTTACTTAATCATTTCCCTATAGTTGAACATTTAAGGCATTTCTGTTTTTATTTTGATAAACAATGCTAGAATAGACATTTTTATACATGCAAGTAAGTGTGACTTTCAGGTGGAAATCAACAAATGCAATTGCTCTCTCAATTTGCTCTCAGAGCAGCAACATATGAAAGTCCCTTACCCACACTTGTTGCTACTGAATTCCTTAATTTCTACTTTTTTTACTAAAAACATATTTCATGTCACTTTCATAACAATTTCTATGATTTTTTAATAAGGGGTGCATTTACACATTTTTCTTAGGTAGTTTAAATACCAATTTTCTGTGAAGACCTTATTTATGTACCTTGTACATCTGTTAGGTTGTTACTTATCATTGGTTTTCAAGACTTCTATATATACTCTGAATATGATTTTTGTCTGATAACTACTTATATTTTCTTCTAGCCCATAATGTATCTTTTCAAAAATTTAAAACATTTTATATCTTTTCTCATAAAATATATTGACATTTTTTCCTATCCTTTGATTTGTGTGTGTGTGTCTAAAATGATCTTTCACCTCAACCTCAATTGCATAAATGTAAACTTTGATATTTTTCTAATGACATCATACTTTTGATTTTAAGATATGGAATTTTAATAGATCTGGAATTTATTTTTGAGAAGTGTGATAAAGCATTCTTATATGTGTACATGAGTATACATGTTTGTATGTATGGAGAGATACCCATTTGTCATATTGAAAATTGACTTAGCTATTCTTGGGCATTTACAGTTCAAAATGAAATTTTTTTCCCTAGGCATTATGTTGTTATTGTATTTGTTGGTACATGTTACATGTGTATATGTTCAGGGTACATGTGATAATTCAATACCTTAATGTAATCAAATTTAGATAATTGAGATACCCATCACCTTAAATATTTATCTTTTTTTAATGCTATGAACCTTTTAATGATTCTCTTTGACCTATTTTGAAACATATAGCTAAATGTGGCAGTTCATGCCTATAATCCTAGCACTTTGGGACACTAAGGCAGGTGGCTTCCTTAAGTTCAGTTCAAGACCAGCACTAAGACCCTGTCTCTATTAAAAATAGAAAAGCAACAACAACAACTAGCTGGGAGTTATGGTAGGCACCTATAGTCCTAGCTACTTGAGAGGCTGAAGCAAGAGAAATCCTTGAGTTATGATGATGACATAACTTTCTATCCAGGCTGACAGAGTGGAGACTCTATCTAAAAATAAAAAAATAAAAAAATAAGAGAGAAAGAGAGAGAAATATATGACTAATGTTGATAGTCACCCTACTGATCTATCAAACACCGGGTCTTATTTATCCTATATAAGTATCTGTTTGATGATCACCCTACTGACTCCTATATAAGTGTTTATTTGTTGGGGAAAGTTCTTTCTCAGTGTTTTGGAATAGGTTCTGCAGTATAGGTACAAGCTCATCTTTGAAGATTTGATAGATTTACAGTGTGAAGATGTCAAGCCTAGGGCTTTTTTTGGTTGGAAGATTTTTTTATTGTCTCTTCAATCTCAGTGCTTGATATTGGTCTGTTCAATAGATCTATTTGTTCTTGGTTGAGTCTAGGGAGATGGTGTGATTCCAGGTATTGGGCCATTTTCTCTACATCGCATAGAATTTCTTAAGATAGTCAGAGATAATCTCTTGTGTCTCTATAGTATCTGTTATTTCTGCTTTTTTATTTCTGATGGAGGTTTTTAGACATTTTACTTTTCTGTTTCTAGTTAATCTAGCCAAAGGTTTATTGATTTCTTTTACCTTTTCAAAGAACCAACCAAATTTTGTTTTATTAATTTCCTGAATAAGTCTTATGTTTTCAAGTTCATTTATTTCTGATTTAATTTTGGTTATTTCTTTTCTTCTGCTAGGTTTGGGATTGGATTGCTCTTCCTTTCTCATTTCTTTAAGATGATTCATTAGGTTGTTGATGAGCTCTCTTTCTGGTTTTTGGGTGTAGGCATCTAATGTGATAAATTTCGCTCTTCAAACTGCTTTTGCAGTATCTCACAGGTTTTGGTAGCTTGTGGTTTCATTTCTGTAATGTTTGGTGAATTTAATAATTTAGTCCTTTATCTGTTCCTTGACCTGTCATTTAGCATAAGGTATACTTAGTTTTCATGCCTCCTACTTGTAGGAGTTGAGTTCCACCTTGATTGCTTTGTGATCTGAGAAGATACAAGGCATAATTTCAATTCTTTTCACTTTGTAGAGGTTTTATTTGTCTATTTTGGAATATGTTCCATGGGCTGATGAGAAGAATGTATATTCCTTAGCTTTGGGATGCTATGTCCTGTATGTGTCTATTAAACCTAACTGTTCTAGGGTCACCTTTAAGTTTCTTGTATCTTTGTTTTGTTTCTATTTAGAAGATCTGTCAAGTTCTGTAAGAGGCATATTAAAATTTCCAGCTATTGGCTCAGTGCCTGTGGCTCAACGGGCTAAGGTGCCAGCCACATACACCTGAGCTGGCGGGTTCGAATCCAGCCTGGGCCCGCCAAACAACAATCATGGCTGCAACCAAAAATAGCTGGGCGTTGTGGCGGGCGCCTGTAGTCCCAGCTACTTGGGAGGCGGAGGCAGAAGACTCGCTTGAGCCCAGGAATTGGAGGTTGCTGTGAGCTGTAATGCCACAGCACTCTATCCAGGGTGACAGCTTCTTGAGGCTCTGTCTCAAAAAAAAAAAAAAAAAAAATCTCCAGCTATTATGGTGTTATAGGGGAACATATAGCTCAGACCAATCAAGGTCTGTTTCATAAATCTGGGAGCATTTAAGTTGGGTGCATAAATATTTAGAATTGAAATGTCCTCTTGTATTGTTCTCTTGAGCAGTATGAAGTGACAATCTTCATCTTTCTTAACTTTAGTTGCTTTAAATCCACTTGTACCTGAAAATAAGATTATGACCCCTTCTTTTTTCTGATTTTTATTTACTTAAAATATTGTTCAGTAACCCTTCACCCTGAGTCTTATTTTATCTTCAGGGTTACATTTGTTTCCTGGAGACAGCATATGTATGGCTTATGCTTGTTTTATCCATTTGTTTAGCCTGTGCCTCTTCAGTGGGGAAATTCAATCCATTTACATTTATTGAGAGTATAATAGAGTTCTATTCATCTTCATGAAAGTTTGTTGCTTAGTTTTATCCTTTGCAGCATTGTGGAAGGTGGGTTTTGTCCTTTAGTGTCTGGGTGTTTAGTTTGCTCATGTCCATTGTGATAGTGAGATAATAGGTGTAAGTATTTCCTATAGAGCTGGTCTTATTGTAGCTAATTTACTCAATGTTTGCATGTCAGTAAAAGATTTGATTTCACCATTGATTTTGAAGCTTAAGTTAGCAAGATACAGAATTCCAGGCTGGAAATTATTTTCTTTAACAAGATTAAAGGTAGCTCTTCTAGCTTGAAAAGTTTAAGCTAAAAAGCCCACTGTCATCCCGATGTATCTGCCCCTGTAGGCCAATTGGTGCTTACTCCTAGAAGCTTGAAGAATTTTCTCTTTCATTCTGATTTTGGACATTTTCATTACATCTTGGAGATGCTATGTTTGTGTTGTGATGATCCAAGGTTTGATCTCTCTTCAAGTGGTGTGTGCTGGGAAATTTTTATATATGATATCCTCCAGTAGGGCTTTTATTCATTTCTTCCCCTTCAGGGATCCCTATAATTTATATGTTTGAATGCTTTGTGAAGTCCCATATTTTCTGAGTAGATGCCATGCTTTCTTGTTCTTTTTTTCTGCCCCTTCAACTGTCTGTGTTAGCTCAAGAGCTTTATCCTTTAGCTTTGAGATACTTTCTTCTGCATGGTCTAATCTGTTATTAATACTTTCTACTACATCTGATTGACTCCTTCAATTCCTTAACCTCTGATATATCCTTTCTATATTCTTCATATCTTTTATCCATTATTTGGTTCTGTTTTTGGATTTCATTTTGATTATTTTCCACTTTCTAATCAATTCCCCTCATTGTTCTTGCCATCCATATTTTAAATTCCCTTTCTATAATTTCCATTATTTCTTTATAGGTGGACTCCTTTGTGGTAGCTACCTAATGATCCCTTGAGGGGAGGGGAGTGTTGTTCTCTTATGGTCTTTCATGTTGCCAGAATTATTCTGTTGGTTCCACCTCATATGCTTTTTGTTCTTGTTCACTTCCTTCCCCTACTTTTTTCTCTCTCTACCTTCTTCCCTTAAAATTACCTTATCTCTGGGCTCAGGTGTTAAAGTGACCTTTGATAGGGCTAAAAGGAACAGAAAGGTAAAGAGTGAGAAAGGGGAAATGAATGAAAAGACAAAGAATAGAAAAAGGAGGTGAAAGGAAAAAAATTGATAGAAAGTAGAGAAAAAGGAAAGAAAGAGAGAAAGAGAGAACAGAAGAAATGGTGTTGTTTGGCAGGGTGCTTTGACCCACACCCACAATTCTAGGAGTCTAGGCAGCAATGCTAGGTGTATCCCTTATGGTCAGGAGTTCTTTAACATACTGGGAAAAAGAAGTCTTCACCTTTGTCAAACATAGAAAGAAATCAGTGGTATGTCACAGTATTGACCAATTATGCCTTCCCAAAGGCCAAATCCAGAAAACCATCATAGATCATGAGCTCAAGCCATCCTTGATCCAAATCAATGCCATGACTCCCCTCAGCCAATATCTCAGAGTGAGGTTTTGTCTCATAAATTGAATGCAAGATGAAATAGAATAAAGCAGATAATAGAAAAGGAAAAAAGTAATGAAAATAGGTAAATAAAATTAAATAAGTTGAATAAAATAAAAGGATATTTGAATTATTTTCTGTACAAATGATGAGAAAAGTAGAAAAATCTCTACAAAAAGAGAGACAAAAAAGAAAAGAAATAAAAAAGACAGAATAAAATAGGCGGAAAAACCATTGCAGAAATGGAGGAACCCTTAATATTGAAGAAAGTAAAAGTGAAAAAAAAAATAATGCCAAAGATAACAAAGTAAGTGACAACAACAACAAAGTAAAGGAAAAAATTGGGAAAAGAAGATGAAAAAGAAGTGCGTGTGTCTGTCTGTATGTATGTATGTATATTGTAATATATTACCTGGAAACCACATTGTGCTGTGGTGTTAGGAGAAAGAGAACACACCTGCTGGTTTTGCTGTATAAGATGGGAGGCAGAAGCTACTATCTATTTGCCAAGGGGACCCAGTCCTGTCTTCCTGATTTATTTGCCTTCAATTAAGGTTTGGTCATTTTGCTAGCATTCAATCTCCCCAGGATTGGAATCCTGAAGCTCTTGCAAGTTTTCTTAGGATGTACACCTTGACCTTCCAAACAGTGCCCCCTGACTGCATTGTGGCTTCCCTAGGGATGCCGGAGCCATTTAACTTACCCCACAGATGTTTGCCCAAGTTTACCAGGCATGCCAGAGCCAGACATGCACTAAAACCCTTTGGACTGTTTCTCCTAGGCTGCCCTCCCTAAATGGCAGCACCCTGTAAGTACCCAAGTCAATGGGAATTCTGCCCCACCTGATGATTCAATCTTGACTGCTAGACGCTGTTCGAATTTGCTTGCTTGCTTAAACCCTTCTGAGGCAGCTCCAACCAGCAGCCCAGCTGAAGTACAAAACAGTACAGGATAGCCCTTTCCTGTCTCTAGTCCTCAGCTGGGAGACAGGCTGGCCTCTGCCCATACACAGGTACTTGGCCTTCTGTTCTGGTTTTCCTCAGCTCCTGATCTCTTCATAAGCTCCTAGACTCTCCTATTGCTTCATTGTGCCCCCAGAGTGGTGTTTTCTTTTGCCCACTTTTTGATGGGTTTGTTTGTTTTGTTGAACTTCTAGATTCTGGATATCATTTTCTTTATCCGATGTATAGTAGAGTCAGTAGAGTGTCATGGCGCTACAGCTCACAGCAACCTCAAACTCTTGGGCTTGAGCGACTCTCTTACCTCAGCCTCCCAAGTAGCTGGGACTATAGGCACCTGCCATGATGGCTGGCTACTTTTTTGTTGCAGTTCGTTAGCTGGCCTGGTTTGGGTTTGAACCCACCACCCTCAGTGTATGTGGGGCACTGTAGCCACTGTGCTTTGGGTGCTGCACCTTGTATTTGAAACTTTTAATAATTTACCTATTATACTTTTTTTGTTCAATATTTATGCCTACTGCTTGTCCCCCTCCTTATTGGATGAACCAGGACTTTATCATTTCTGTTTTGTTTCTTTCTTGGTTTTTTGAGGCAGTCTCACTCTGTCACTCTGGGTTGAGTGCTGTGTGGCATCATAGCTCACTGCAACCTAAAATTCTTAGGTTCAAGCAATTTTCTTGCCTTAGCTTCTCAAGTAGCTGTGCCTATAGGCATAAATCACTAAGCCCAGCTAGTTTTCCTATTTTTGGTAGAGACAAGTCACATTCTTACTTAGGCTGGTCTCAAACTCCAGAGCTCAAGCAATGTACTTGTCTTAGCCAATAATGCACTGTGCCTGGCTAATAATTTTCTTTTTTTGGAGACAAAGTCTCATTCTATTGCCCAGGCTAGAGTGCCATGGCATCAATCTAGTCCACAGCAACTCCAAACTCCTGGGTTCAAGTGATCCGTCTCTGTCAACCAAGTAGTTGGTTGTAGGCACCTGCCACAAAGCCTGGTTAAGTTTTCTATTTTTAGTAGAGATGGGTGTCTCACTCTCCAGCTGGTCTCAAATTACTGAATTCAAGCAATTCTCCTATGTTAGCCTCCCAGAGTTCTGAAATTATAGACATGAGCCATCCTACCTGCCCTGGAATAGTACTTTAATATAACATTTGGTAAAGGCAGGGAAAGTAGACATCCTTCCCTTGCTCATAGTCTTACATAAAAGTATTAAATAGTGTACTATTAAAGTATGATATTAGCTGTGTTTTAAACGTATCTTTTATCAGATTGAAGGTATTTCCTAAGAGGTTGTATGTGTACGTGGATGTATGCATTGTCTGTGTGTTGTTTATTATAAATAGTATGTAAAGCTCGTGAAATGATTTTCTGTATCTATTGAGATCATTTTTTTTCTTTATTATGTTAATTTTGTTTGAGTTTCAGGCTTGCATTGATAGGATAAACCTTATTTGATCATGATACATTATGTGTTTCATATACTCCTAGATTTGATCTATTAATGTTTTGTTATATCTATTTATATTTATGTTCACGAGGTACCTTTATCGACAATTTGTTTGATAACATTGCTGTCCCATTGTGAAGTTGAGGTTACGTCAGCCTGGAAGCAGAACACGTGTTAGGCTATCTTTTACTTTCTCTATTTTTGTAAAAGTTTGTATAGTATTTTTTTTTCTCATTTAGGCTGGAAATTTCCTTTAGTAAAGATTTTAATTGTAGATTCAATTCTTTTAACAGATATGTGTTCATTCATATTTTCTTCTTGTGTCCTTTTGCTAAGTTGTACTTTACAAATAATTTTTAGTTCACCTAAGTTTTAAAAATTAGCAGGATAAAATATTATAATATTCCATCATTGTTATTGTAATTGCTATGGGGGTCTGTACTGTTATTCACTCTTTCATTTATGATGCTGGTAATTTGTGTTTATCTTATTTTTCTTTATCATTCTAGTTTGAGGTTTGTTAATGTTTTGAACTTTACAAAAAATAACTTTTATTTTTATCAATTTCTCTTATTTTTTGTTTTTCATTCAGCTGATTATTGCTCTAAACTTTATTTTCTTCTCTCAATTTGAAAAGTAAATCATTTCCTCTAGCTTCTAAGTTGTAACTTAGATTGTTACCTTAAAATTGCCTTGTAATATAAGCATTTAAAGTTATAATTTCTCTCTAAGAACTGACTTAACAACATCCAGTAAACTTGCTTGTGGAGTGTTTTAATCATTATTCACTTTTAAAAATATTTTCCAATTTTCTTTTTGATTTCTTATTTGACTCACAAGTTATGCAGTAGTGTATTGTTAACTTTCAGTTATTTTAGATTTTGCCAAATGTATTGCTATTGATTCCTAATTGATATCCATAGCGATCTAAGACAATATGCTGAGAGATTTAAATATTAGTTTACTGTGATTTATTTTATTGCCTAGGTTATGGTTCATTATGGTGACCATTTGAAGGCCATTTGAAAAGAGGCTATATTCTGCAGTTATTTGTTAAGTGTCAATTAGGTCTAGATGACTGGCAGGGTTTTCCAAATCATCAATAACCTTATTGATTTTTATATTGTTACTCTATTAATTGTTGATAAATTGGCATTGGAATCTCTAATTATAACTGTAGAATTATGAATTCTTTCATTTAATTCAGGAAGTTGTGTGTCATTTATTTTGAAGCTCTGTTATAATATATACACACTCCTTTTATCACCAGGAAATGTCTATTTGTTTCTGAAAGTGCTCCTTATGTTTAAGTCTACTTTGTCTAAAATTAAAATGGTCATATCATAATTCTCATATGTACTATTGGTATCTTTTTCATTTTTTCATTGTCAACTTATTCATACCTTTGTACAGTAGAACCTGTATACATTGACTGTGCAAGGGGCTGTAGCAAAGTGGTCAATGCACAGAGTTGGTCAACATAAGGAACTATATCTACCTTTTTTGATATATACATATGGTATATGTCCATTCTATGAAAATTAGGTCAACTTAAGGAAGTAGTCAATGTGGGGAGGTGGTCAACTATGGAGGTTCTTTTTTATATAAAAAGCATATCTTCTTATCAGATACTGAATATTTAGAGGTATCCTAATTTTGCATTTTCTGGCCAAAGATGTAAGTTATTTGCTTGTTAAAATGATGAAATAGCAATGTTTAAAATAGCACAACAGAACTCAGAGTTATTATAAGGCTAACTTCATTGTCTACAATGTCCATTTTTTAAAAAAATAGAAATTTGTTAGATATGCAAAGAAAAAGAAAAGTATGACTTCTGCACAGGAAAAAAAAATAGACACTCAATAAATTGTCTCTGAAAGGGTTCAAATGTTATAATTAGCAGACAAAGATTTTAAAGCAGCTGTTAAAAATGCTTAATAAATTAAAGAAAAAATATTGAAAAATTAAGGAAAATGTGATGCTAACTAATGGACTAGAAAGAAAATCCCAACAGAGAAGTGTAAATTATTAAAAATGACAACCAGGAGTGCAAAGTATAATAACTTTAATAAAACAGTCACTAGAAGGCTCACCAAACAACCCAAAAGGACTTAGTACTTAAAAATAGATGAATATAGAGCAGCCACCCCAAAGAACAAATTAAAAGAAGAAAACTAAAGAGAAGTACAGAGACATGTGAGATAACATCAAGGAGTCTGACATATATGTCATAAGAATAAAAGATTGAGTACAGAGAAAGCAGGCAAAGAACATGTTAGAAAGAATAGTGACCTAAAGCTTAAGGTCAAGTAATGCTCTTGCCTTGGCCTCCTGGAGTGCTGGGATGACAGGTGTGAGCCAATTCACCTGGCCTGATCTAAAACTTTCAATATTGGATGAAAAGTTTAACATGTGAATCTAAGAAGCTTAATAAAAGCCTGTAGAATAAATTTAAAGAAAACCACTCCTGGGCTTATTATAGGAATTTGTTTTGTAATCTAAATTAAGGAGAAAAATCTTAAAAGTAGGTAGAAAATAGAGACACATTGTATACAGGGTGACAATAATTTTAATGAGTTATATCTCATAAGCAACTATGAAAGCCACCATACTTTAGAAAAACATATTCAAAGTGCTGCTGAAGGAAGAGGGAAAAACATGTCAAGCAAAAATTCTGTATCTGTAAAATTATCTTTTTTTAAATGAAGGCAAAATAAATACATATTATTAGATGAGCATAACTGAGAGAATTTGTCTTTAAAAGGCTTACATACTTGTATGACAAGTGATGTTATAGTGTTCTCCAGGCTGCAAATCTAATGATACTAAATTGCAGCTCTAATGTATAGGAAGAAACATTACATGTTGTGTTAAGAAAGGAAGAAAACAGAAATTGTGTAAATATTTCAGTTAGTGTGTTGCTATAAAATCTCTCTCTGTCATATGTGTATAAATTTTCTAGAAACATGACATTTAAAAATTATAGCTCTTTATTGATGAGTTTATAACATATATAAATACATGCATTAGAGAAAAATAATATTAAGGATGGGAAAGAGATAAATAAAAATATAGTGTTAAATGCTTCTTATGTTATACCTAAATAAATTCAATATTAATTCTGCACAGGTAGTGATAAGTTATAGGCAAATATTTTACATTCTAGAGCAATGATTAAAATGTAATGTAAAAGATACAGTTAGAAAACTAAAAGAAGAATTAAAATGGAATACTAAGCAATATTCAGTTAAATAAAAATAAGACAAAAATATGATACAACTAGAAAAAGGATAGTTCTACATATGGCTATATCAATAATTGCATTAAATGTAAATGGACCAGATACTCCAATAAAAAATACAGAGTTTGAATTCAAAATTAAGAACTAGCTATATGCCATCCACAAGATATCCACTTTGAAAAGGAAAACATAAATAGATTGAAAGTAAAATTATGAGAAACAGTAAATGTAAGAGAGTAACTATATTAAGTTTAGCCACCACATAATTCAAGGCAAGGATTATTACAGGAGAACATGTTATGATGATAAACGGTCAATTCAATAAGAATATAAAACAATTGGAAAGGCATATGTTCCTATTAAAAAAAAACCCTGCAAAACATATAAACAAACCTGACAGAACTAAAAGGATTGATATATAAAACCCACAGTTAGAGAAACTCTATCATACCTCTTTAACTGTTGGAACACCTACATAAGAAAAAAAATCCCAAGAAATCTGAACAATAATGTTAATTACCTTAACTCAAGTGGTATTTGTAGAGCACTGCATCCAACAGGTCTATAATACACATTGTTTTGAAGTGCATATGGGAAGCTTACCAAGGTAGAACATGAGCTGGACCATTCAATAAAGTTTTAGTGGTTTTAAAAAGATTAAAATCTCACAGAATACATATGTTCTCTAACCATAGAAGAATTAAATGAGAAATTAGTGATGATAAAACTGAGACCTAGAAAGTTCTCAAATATTTGGAAACTAGAAAACTCACTTCTAAATAACTAATCCATAATTAAAGAAAAAGAAAACATAAAGGAAATTTCAAATTTATTAAAAAATGGTGATAAAAACAAAATGTATCAAAATTTGTGGGATGTTGCTAAAGCAGTTCTTAGAATTTCACAGCATAAAACATTTTGTGTTAGTAAAGAAGAACCCTTGGATTCTTCTCAGTATTATATTGGATAATATTAGTGTTTTTTTTAAGACTTATTTAGTTTTTGTCATTGCTGCTGTTAATTTTTTTATTAAAATGATATAAATATTTGTTATTTGCTAAATAACAAGGCACTAAGTTTTCTTGGTTTTATTCACCTACACATAGCTGCTGATCAAATGTGCTTTGAAAACTATATCTTAGAGAATGGTAAATATCTGGTGCTGCTCTTCTTGTGCAAGTCCATTTTCTCTTCTCCTTGTTTGCTTCTCTAATATTCTGGATTTACATGCTGTATCATCTTATAGTTCTGCTAATGCTGTTCCTATCTCTGTTCTCATACAGGGCTTCATTTGAGATTGTTATCCAGTATTGTCTTAGAACTAGCTTGTATCAGCTAATGAGAACCAATTGTTAAATTTGCAGGAGGTTTGCAATGTGATTGTTAATCACAACCATTGTGAAGGATCAAATTTTATGAACTAAAAATTATTTATATTTAGAACGAAATATCTTAAATGCATGAATGCTTCATTACTTTATCACATTTTACTATTTTCTATGCTCTTAAGATTATTAACATATATTGTATATTTATTTGAAAAATCATATAATGATATGCTAGAGCATATCTTTTTTATTAGTGATATCATGCTGGTAACTTGAAATTGACTATAGTGGGAGTATTTGCACCATGGAAATCTATCTGAAAATGCTACAAATCAGGACTTGATTTATTGTTTTGTTAATTACATGCATTAATGAGAAGCAAAATTTAAAGTATGTTTCATCTATAGTTGTTACATTCTAAAAAGCATCTCGCATGTGAGAAATAGTCTTCCAGTATTTTCAGATAATTATAGTCACCCAAGGGACTATAACAAACTCGTTGATGTACAGAGGATGTCAACATAAGGAACTAGACCTACTGTATCTGTGGTACATGTGGCGCATTTCCAATCTATGGAAATTAAATCAACTTTTGGAGGTGGTCAATGTAGGGAGGTGGTTAGCTATATTTGATTCAACAAGAACTCATTCATGTCATTGATGAATGGGTGAAATTCCAACATATATCATTGTTTCACTTTGTGGATATAAACGAATATAAATTAAATATCCATCAACCTTTCTATTGAAACTATGCACATTCATGATAACATGAAGAACTCCTTTACTGAATCAAGTAATAAACATTTATCATCTTCTGAATCTGGAAAGTTACTAATAAATTACAACCATAAATTGGCTATGGATATAAAATCTTGGCAAAAATTAAAGGAAATGTTCTGTAAAAATCAATTGCCTATGTGGAATTTTCAACAAAAAGTTTTGTGTATTTTACAACTATTTGTCACTTGTGTGCAACATAATTTACATCAATTAGATATATGTTTTCCAAGAGAGCTCGTTGTTAACATTTATAGCATATTACTGATTGTGACTCTCACAATGTGACAAGTGAATTTTTCCACTGTCTCATACTTGCTTTTTTTATTTAGTAAGACTTCTAATCTCCCATAAATATGGCAGGAAATGTTGCATTACAACATTCACTCAGTACCTGGACTGCAAAAAGATGCCTGCCGTTTTAGATTATTGCAACTTTCTGAGTCCTTGTAGTAGTAGGCAGGCATGGACGTGCAAAGCTTATTTTTGATTAATTTTAGGTCAGCAGATTTGCTTGATGTAGAAACTGCATAAAATTTTTATCTCAACCAAACCCATTAACCTTGCAGTTCTCAGTAGGTTGTAATAGCATTAGGTATATTCAGTCTGATTTTTTATTATAATGAGTTTTCATTATTTTCGGCACCTTAGTTTCATATACAATGAGAAAAGCAAATATCTACTTCACAGTATTATTATTTAGGTGATTTTCAGAGTTGGAATTCAGAAACTGGCATTTTGATCTAAAGGAGTCAGGAGAAATTAAGAAAAAGTTATATAAAATTTTTCTAACTAGAAGGCTAGTTTGCTATATCTAGTGAAATGATGAACATAAAGCAAGTCCCTAAACCATTTATTTTCTTTATAGTCCACTTAATTACCTAGCCCAGATTGCTTAAATTTAAAACCAAGATTTATGTTTATCCTCATCAAAGAGTACATGTATGTGTCAAGAATATATGTTATTTCTATATGCGCTAACTTGCTATCTAATTGTTGAGTGTTTATGTACTGATGCTGTTAATCAAGCACCCAAGAAAGCTTCAAGAGGAAGAGAATAAAGTGAAAATAATTCTGAAATTCATTTTTTCTTCTCTGGATCTTCATATATATTTAAAGGTCCTGAGAATATACAAATTAAATAATTGGGCATTAATAAACCTGTGCTCCAAGCAAAAACAATTAAGCACTGTAGATAGTAATGTATGAGGGGAAAAAATTGATTTGCTGTATTTGATTCAACAAGAACTCATTCATGTCATTGATGAATGGGTGAAATTCCAACATATATCATTGCTTCACTTTATCTTTATCTTGGTATCAGCATCAGTACATAAACACTTTATCTTAAAGATAAGGTCAAATATGTGCAGGGAGCAAAGCAAACTATTAGGTCCCTTCAGAGGTATCCTCTCTCATAGCCTTTTTGGCATTTATAACTTAGGCTGTCCTGTAATAAAACATCAATACATTTTCATACAATCAACATTTTCAGAGCATTTGTCCTTGGAGTGAATTCTGGGCAACTAGTACTCTCAATTGGATCCTGGACCAGAAAAAGGAAAACTGCAAGATTTGTAAAAGATGTATAGAGTAGTTAAATATTAGATCATTGTTAGTTTTGTGGAGTCCAGGATAATTGTAGTATGGTTAGGGAAAATGCTAACCTTAGGTGAAGCTGAGGGAAAGGTGTCTGAGAAATCTGCACACAATTTTAGCAACATTTTTGGCGGTCCAAAATTATTTCTAAATAGGGTCTCCCACCCCCCAAAAGAAGAGTAGATTCAAAAGACAAAGCTGGAGAGAAAGGCTAAGGGTAAAATTCAGAGAACCTTCTGCTCCAGTTTGAGAAGTACACTCTTTACGTTTTGTATTGCAAAGCATGGCCAGTCATGGAAAACTTCGAAGCCGGTGAAAGATTCCAGTTAACTCTGCACTGCGGAGAGCTCACCCTGGAAGCAGAGAGGAGCTGATGGGAGGACAGAAGGCCCCTGAAAGAAAGGAGGAATCTTGTGGAGGTAGAAATGGGACTTGGTTGGTCCCATTCAATGTGGTGGCAGAAGATGTAGAGGGCTTTAGGGGCCAGCTGCTCTCCTGCCTGCCGCCCAGGTGTACCCGCTGATGGGGCAGAGGCCTTGCGCCGCTGCCCACGTGTGGGGCAGCTGGGGCTCGCGGGCCGGCTGGAGGGTTGGTGGGAACGTTGATACCCTTCATCTTCCCTGCCAGGCGAAGCATCATTCTTCTTCCTGTAGCTGGAACAGCGTGGGAAGAAAGCCCAGCAGAAGCCCAGCCAACTTCAGCTCCGCCCTGCCCAGCACCCCAGGTACTGGGGATTTATGGAGCTCACCCCGCAAATGGTCCCAGGCCTCAGCAAGGCAGCTGAATTATATCCTGGAGCGAGGGAGTCCTTCTTTTTTTGTAAATGTCCCTAGAGGAGGAGGATCTGTTTTGTGCAAAGTTTGTCAGAGCTTTCAGCACTTTTGCTGGGATGCAGTCTTGTTTGGGGTCATTCCTTTGTTGTAAACATGTGTCTGCTGTCACCCACATGCCATCAGATCCATGCCGTGCACTGTCCTGGATTCTACCGAAGAGGGGGTTTGGGCCCCACTGATTTAACACCTGTAGAAAGTTTGTTGCCTTTCAGAACACCCTACCGCCCTTTCTTGAAATGGGCAGATCCGAAGAGGGTTTGAGAAGGATCCCTGAGCATGTTCATAGAAAATTGACATGCGTGCAAATGAAGTATAGAAATAAAGAAAACACTCCATCCTACCTAAGGAAAACAAGCAAAACAATATTTAAAAACCAAACCCTCAAACTTCTCACGTGGCAGCTATAAGCATTTAGCACAGAACCCTGCGTGCAATGGTCCTTTTGTGCCATTAGCTCCTCTCTCTAGCAAAGGTGAGACTGCATAATCCAATCTTTGTGGAGGAAAATTTTCTACAGTACGTTAAGATGCTATTTGAATGCATAAAGAGAATACTATTTAAATTTCCTTTTCTAAAATTTTTCTTCCTTTTTCATATGATCATAGATAAATGGCAGGCAAAAAGCGAGAAGTCCAGTTACAGGTAGGTCTGACATATCAACAATTCTTTATCTGGAGCACTGGTGCTTGAGGACCTTTCATAGTGCTTTCCTTTTTGCAGACAGTCATCAATAATCAAAGCCTGTGGGAAGAGATGTTGCAGAATAAAGGCTTAACAGGTACGGGGCTCCTCCGTTATTTGGGCCTCAGGATTTGGCCTAGGGCATCTAATGATACTCTGTGCCTCTAGAATGCCAACCCTGCTTAGATATTGGCTCCTGCCACACCTTTGGCTTAGCCCCAGCATGGAGATGGGCTGCTGTTCCAGATTGACTGACTCTGCTCTCTCACCGTCATCTTCTAGTGATTGATGTTTACCAGGGTTGGTGTGGTCCCTGCAAAGCAATACAAGCTTTATTCAGAAAACTGAGGAACGAACTAAACGAAGAAGAAATTCTGCACTTTGTTGTTGTAAGGATTTCATTTTCATTCAACCATTGTTTTCTTGTTTGATTGAGTGTTTAAGTAACCTCTAATACGTTAAGTATTGCCATGGCACAACAGCCTGTCAATTCTTCAAAATAGATAATGTTAACTTGGCAGTTTTGCTATATATTAAGTCCTACCAATCTGAGAATGAATAGGATGTCTCTCTAGTTCTTATCATATTGAGATTATTTATCATGATTGGTAGAAAGGTACAGAAATGGATACCTGTTTATGGACCTGCTCTTTTCACCTGACCACTTGTTCAGTGTGTGTTCTTTAGAACAAGAGCTTTAGAGCTGCTTATTGGATATCACCGAGTAGTGCCCCAGCATTTACCCAGTTACCAAATTTTCCAGTGTTAGCTATCTCCTCTCATTTATTTGCTTCCCAGATTTGACAAGGGATTAAAATGTTGTAACCAAACTTAACTGTCCTAGTTGCATTATTTAATTTAGCCACACCAAATTATCCAGTAATTAGAATTTTATTATCTAATATGGTAGCCACCATGAAGCATAGCTAGTCCAACTGAGGAACTGAATTTTTAATTTTAATTAACTTAAATTTAAATTTAAAAACTCATACCCAATTCAGTTATTGTAAAACCTTTTAAAGTGTGGATCAACTTGGGTATGTGAATCTACTTTTTGTGAGTGTAAATGTTCTTAAACCTGAGTAAGGATCTATTATTTACAATTAACTTTACAATTAACATTTAGTGTACAAACTAAGATACACTCTAATGTAAAATACATGCTAGTTTTTTAAAGATTTATGGGAAATCTTAGGAAAGCTAATGGGAAAATAATGTAAAATATCCCACTAATAACTTTTACATTGGTTATTTGTTGAAATCATAATATTTTAGTTATGTTAGGTTGAGTAAATATATGTTATTACATTATTTTTACCTGTTTCATTTTAGTTTTTTAACATGGGTACCAAAGAACTATAAAGTACAGGAGTGGCTTACATTGCCTATTTCTGTTGGACAGAAGTATACCTAAGCCAGCTACACCTAAGAGGCAAAAACAGATAACCAATTTATGTATCTTCACTCCTTATTTCTAAAACACATAGCTCCTAATGCAACATATAGCCTCAAGCCCTTGTGTGTTCTTCTGGGTTCAAGGCTTGCATAACCCCTCTCCACCCAGACCTTAGAATGAATTTGTTATTGACTTTACCTTGGGTTTGACTATCCGTATCCTTCTGAAGACACTTTATTATAGGACTTCTCCTTCATTCAAGGCTATGAATAAACAGTCTAGAGCCTAGAAACTCACCTCTTACTGTCTTTCTGTTCAAGAAAAAAAGGTGCAATCCTTTTATCTTGAGTGAAAGGATGACATTGGCAGAAATAAGAATTTTGTAGTTTTTTCTTTAATTTTTTTTTAAAAAATGCAATTTAGAGATATTGTTTTTAGAGCAGTTGTAAGTTCACAGCAAAACTGAACAGAAAGTACAGAGAATTGCCATATACCACCTATGCCCACACACCGACAAAATCCTGCATCATACTAGTACATTTGTGACAATGGTGACAAGGGATGAAACTATATTGACACATTGTTTATCAAAATCCATAGTTTACATTAGGGTTCCCTCTTGGTGTTGTATATTTTCTGACAGTTAACAAATGTATTCACTATTATGGAATCATACAGAATAGTTCTCCTGCCCTAAACATGCTCTATCTTCACATCACTTCCTTCCCCGTACTTTGAGGCTCTCCATAGTTTCGCTTTTTTCAGATTGTTGTATAGTCAGAATAACACAGCATGTAACCTTTTAAAATTGGATTCTTTCACTTAGTAACATGCACTTGCTGCTTCTGTGCCTATTAATGACCTGATAGCTCATTTATTTTTAGTGCCAAATAGTACTTATTGTCGGAATGTGTCTTGGCTTATTTACATATTCACCTAAAGAATATCTTGGTTTTCTCTAAGTTTTGGCAATTAAGAATAAAGCTGCTATAAAAATCCATGCTCACGTTTTGTGTGGACATAAGATTTCAGCTCACTTGGGTAAATTCCAAGCGGGAAATTGCTACATCATATGATGGAACTATGTTTTGTCTTGAAGAAACAGCCACACTGTCTTCCAGAGTGGCTGTGCCATTTTGCATTCCCACCAGCAATGAATGACAGTGGCTGTTGTGCCACATCCCGGCCAGGGTTTGATGTCAGTGTTCTGAATTTTGGCCATTCTAACAGATGTGTGATATATCATGGTTTCAGTTTATATTTTCCTGATAACATCTGATGTGATGTAGAGCACCTTTTCCATATACTTCTTTGCCATTTCTGTATCTTCCTCAGTGTAGTGTCTGTTAAGGTTTTCAGTCCATTTTTAAATTGAGTTGTTTTCTTTTTGTTGAGGCTTAAGCATTCTCGTATGTTGTAGATAAAAGTCCTTTATCAGATATTTCATTTGCAAATATTTTTTCCCAGTCTGTGGCTTATTTTCTCATTATCTTGGTCTTGTAGAGTTTTTTGTTTGTTCTTGTTTTTAATTTTTTGTTATCATTAGTTTTTTTGAGACACAGTCTCACTCTGTCATCCTGGGTGGAGTGCCATAGTTGTCACAGCTCACAGCAACTTCAAACTCCTGGGTTCCAGCAACCCTCTTACTTCAGCCTCTCAAGTAGCTGGGACTCTAGGTGCCCACCACAAAACCTGGCTGGTTTTCCTATTTTTAGTAGAGGTGGGGTCTCACTCTTACTCAGGCTGGTCTTCAACTCCTAAGCTCAAGCAATCCACCTCCCTTGGCCTCCCAGAGTGCTAGGATTACAGGTGTGAGCCACCAGGCCTGGCCTGGTCTCATAGTTTTCTAAAAGATAAGATTCTGTAACAACTTGCTTCATTCACTCTGGAGAATCTGGACCACCGGAAACAAAGTAGAAAGTGATTCTGGATTTTCTTTATGGCATGGAGCAAAAACCAAGTTCAGAGAGTAGAAAGCAGATCATAGAGGTTATCATCATGTGCTGTTGACAAGGCTTGGCATAAAAAGTTAAACACAGTATCAGACGTGTCCAATGGTTGGAAGATGGATCACAGAGGTTCCAGGATCAGAAAATTCTTGCAAATCCTGGCAGTTGGCATGTGGGAAATTTGTCCCAGTAGTGCTAGGAGTGCAAGTTCACACAGGCGAAGAGTCATGGGAAACTTGGGTGTTTAATAGGAAATTGGGGCCCAAGGGGAAAGAACAAGAAGGCAGGCCTCTCTCACTTGTAAGACTCCCTGGTAGGGAACTTGGGCACAGGAAAGTGCAGTAAGACATCCTCAAGCAAGCAGGAAGAGGGCTTGAGGCTATGCTCCCAGGAGGGTTAATAGGCCAGCTATTAAATCCCTCCTGTTTATTGGATCTGAGTAGGAAGAACAGGGGTATGTATATGGGTTGTGCTCAGTGGTGGAGGCCAAGAAGTATACGTGGAAGAAGAATAAATGACAAAGTTGGTTGGGATCCCGTTTCATCATGGCTCAGAGCAGCCCAGAGGAAGTAGGGATGCTGTGTGAGGACACAGTGCTTCCTTCCAACCCCACAGCAGTACCCCACCCAGACAGAATTCCTCGACCTGCCCCATAGGAGCCAGGTCTGTTAATGTACCTATTGCACCGGGAAGCACTAGTGGAGCCTTTCCAAAATATGTCCTATTCAAAATGGCAGCCTGTGTTGAATTTAACAACAAAAACATGCATTCAGTGTCCTTGGATGTTTTCTCTTATGTCTGCACTCATTCAATGATAGCATATTCATGTGGACTGATGCTGTTTTTATGATATAACTAGCCCATAAAAGGCAAAAGAAGATAATTGAGTCTCCAGACCTCCCTGTGAACAGCCCTCTGCTGGACATTTTGTTTTCTGCTGCTAAGCCAAGGAAAGAGACAAAAATCCAAATATTAAAATGTTATGAGGTTGGTTACCTATTAAAATCATCCTAAAACATTTTTCTGCCTTTTAAAAAGATTAATATTAAACACACACACACACACACACATATAGGCGCACATACAAACACACACACCTATATGTACACGCACATAAAATTCAGTGGTTGTATTCTGTTATAAAAGAGGGCACCATCACTTAATGTATAGTTGTTTATAATTGATTTAGGACAAATTGGAATTTATGAATTTTTTAATAATTTCAAACATAAAGATCAAAGAATTTAAGATTTGCTACCAATTCCTTCCAGAAGCATTTAGGAAGCTCCTTTTAATATAAGATCCTATGACACTGGGGATCTGAAACACTCCCCATCTAGAAACAAAGCTCCCCTTCTAACAGAGTAGATGTGATAAGCCCACGTGTGCCTAGAGCAGAGTATGGGAAGGAGACACAGGTGACCAGGGAGAGAGGCATTGGGTGGAACAAGAGACGGTGGACAGCAAGAGGGGGTAAGACAGACTTAATGGGGGAACGACACTCGAGCTGGGTTAGTAAGAGCAGAACTATATACTGAGGACAGAAAGGATGGACAGGTGAGTTTGGCTGCAGGCTTGGTGCCATGAAGGGGAACAGAGAGGCTGGGTTGAGGCCAAATCATGCGGGGCTTGAGTTACCAGTAAGCAATTTGATCCTTAAAACAACTATAAACATACCCAGAAAATGTTGCAGTAAACTTGAAAATTGTATGTATCTCTGCATTATTTGAATTAAGTGTTTCAGATGAATTGGCTATAGTTGCCTCTGTTATTTTATGAAATAGACACACATATATATTTTTTCAGGCAGAAGCTGACAACATTGTGACTTTGCAGCCATTTAGAGATAAATGTGAACCTGTTTTCCTCTTTAGTCTTGTAAGTATAATATTTATCGTCTCAATTTTGTTATCAGATTCCAACTTACAGTGAAGGAACCAATGGAATTTTTAAATTACCATGGAACTGTTAGCTGATGATAGCAAATGCATGTTGTTTGCCTTATCTTCCCTTGTTTATTAATATATTTTACAATTTGACCTCTAGGAGTTGATAACAGATTGAAGAGATTGGACTGTCACACACTGAGTTGATTAGGGCAAAGAAAAATAAGATGGTGTTTACCTTTACTAAGGAAATCATCAGAGATTTGTATGGCACATTATTTACAGGAGTGAAAAATTTGGAATTTCTTAAATGCCTAACAGGAGAGAAGTGGTTATAAATATTCGTATATGCCCATACAAGGAAGTATCTAGATGATCACTGTTTTGTAATAAATGTTTACTCTTATCTCTGTATTTACAAATGCAAGGAAAGAAGATAGAAAATGTATTCATCAAAATATTATAATGCTTTTGTATGTATGGAAAAAGGATGAATAATTTACATTTTCTTGTGTAAGCTTTTCTATCGTCAACTATTTTAAATTGCACACTAACTTTATGGACACCCTGTATTTTCCAAATATTCTGTGATGATCACACAACTTTAATGATGAGAAACACGTAAGTGCTATTTTCTAAAAGCACATTACTCAAGTAAGTGCTAAGTTGTAGATCACAGAGTACAGCTGCTACAGAGTTAGAGAATTGGGATAGTACAGAAAGAAAGACTTCCCGGAGGAGATAGATAAGACTTGGACTATTCTAGTGTGGGATACTTATTTTCTGATATTAGAAATCATTATTAAATGCCACTTCTTGGATATAACTTTTTGCTTCTATTAAATAACACTTTTGCAACCATTTCAAAGAATTTAATTACTAAGTTAACTGAAAGAAAAAAATGCATTGCAGATCTTGTGTTAATTTCAATATGCAGAATTTGATGATTTAGATTAGGGGTCAGCCAAGTTTGTTTCTTGTTTGTTTGTTTTGGTAAAGGGCCAGTTCATAAATATATTCAGGATCACCAAAATATAGCCTATGGATTAGGTCAAAATTTCCTGACCCCTGGACTAGATGTCACTAAACATATTAGGGAACCAGGATGAGTAACTGCACAGAGGTGGACTGGGCTTGGAGGAGACTAGCAGCAGGTAGGAGCATGGGCAGAGGAGGAAAGATGGGCTGGTCAATCAATCACCATGTGGAGTCTGGAACACTGGGACAGCTGTCATCCTGCCACCTGACCAGGCGGCCCATGCCCACTCCCCTTAAATGGACCATCCAGTCCAGGTTCTCTAATCCCTGCAATCAGTACCCAAAGTATAAGTCCATTCTTCTTCCCAGATGTGTTTTGTCCCTCCTTCTAACACTCATTCTTTTCCTGACCCAATTCACCAGTTCTCCCCCATCTCTGGAATTGATATAGGCAGTTGGTAAACTTCCTCAGATTTTTGACATGTCTCTGAGCCTTACTTCCTTGACTCATCTTAATTCTGCCTGCTTCCTTGGGACATTTTCTCTGCAGCCCCTAAGTGGTGATTATTTTTTCAGATTGTGCTTCTCCAGGCCAGGAGCGCAACTGTTATTTCCTTTATTTCCTTTTATTTCTTCGATAATCTTTCCACTGTTTTTAAGAGGTCTGTTTTATTTGGGTAAATTTCCTGTTATTTACTGACCTTCAAGTGAGTTCTGTTGATGACTGAAGACTTTGGCAAGTGGCTCAAATTGTCTCCCTGGGGACTTCGGTATTTACCTCGGCAACCTTCTTAATAACCTGGCTTTTCAATTCTTGACCTCATGCTGCTAATGAATTTCTCTTCCAATAAACTTCATCCAATCATTCCTGCAGTCATATTTCAGACTTTATCATCACTCATTGCTCCAGGCCCACAATCATTAATTCAAGAATGTCATTCTCGGCTTGGCGCCTGTGGCTCAACGGGCTAAGGTGCCAGCCATGTACACCTGAGCTGGTGGGTTCAAATCCAGCCCGGGCCCGCCAAACAACAATGACAGCTGCAACCAAGAAATGGCCAGGCGTTGTGGCGGATGCCTATGGTCCCAGCTATTTGGGAGGCAAGAGACTCACTTGAGCCCAGGAATTGAAGGTTGTTGTGAGCTGTGATGCCACAGTACTCTATCCAGGGTGACAGCTTGAGGCTCTGTCTCCAAAAAAAAAAAAAAAAAAAAAGAATGTCATTCTCTGATCCTAAAGCTCCCAGCAAGCCTATTGCTTGTTTATTCAGATATCCCATGGTAGCTTTTGGTATTGGTCACCTTATAGGTGACCACGAACTCCTTCCAGTAATTTTCAGCCAGAAAGGCTTTTTCAAGGGCTATTAGAAATCCCAGAGACTTGCTAGAAGATGCCTTTTAGTGGGAAATGGTATTTAGAGTTTTGGATTTCATTTAAAACGTTTCCAACTGGATCCTTCTCATTAGCCTTTGAATATGATTAAATCTACTCAATTAAAAAATAATACATCTTTTTGATACCATACCTCCTCCACCTACCACCCATTTCTCCTTTTCACCACATGGCTAATTTACTGAGAAGAGTTTCCATATTTAATTTTGCTTCATTTCTTCCCAGCCCATTAACTGCACAGCCCATTCGATATGACTGTTTTTTCCACCACAATTGCTGTTGCTAATGTATCCAATTACCAGCCTGTTGCTGGATATAATGGACATTTTTAGGTATTCAACATTTGTACCTTCAGATGTATTAAATGTGGTAACCTGCCCTCCTTTTTAGAACATTTGCCTTGTGTGAATTGGTTTTCCTTTCTCTTTCATGTGTGTTAGTCCCCTCTGTCTTCTTTGCAGTCCTTCCCTTCTTTATTCAGCCATTAAACATGGATTTATTGTGCTGTGTTCTCTTCTTTGAAAAAAACTTCCTCCACCCACAATTTCATTTGTCACCATCTGTTTATCAGTAACTCAAACTCCCACCTTCTGCTATATCCTATACTTTGAGTTCCAGACTTGAGCTTCCTACTGTCACCTTGGTATCTCCTCAGAGGCATCTCACAACAACCTTGTTCAACAGCAGACCTGCCACCCCACAACTCAGAGTTCTAGAATCTCCTCACGTGATGCCTAACATCATAATTGGTGATTTACCCAGTTTTCAAGTGAAAAAATGAGAAACAAAAGCATCATCTTAGCAACTTCTTTGCACATCACACACACTCCAAAGCACACCCTGGACCTGACAATTTTATTGTGCACAGCCTCTCTTACACTCATGCTTCCTTCCATCTTTTCCATCTCTGCCACCACTGCCACAGACTGAATGGCCGTCCTTTCTCATCTTCACCTCTAGACTCGCTCATAACTACATGGAACCATCTTCTCTTGATCCACCTCCAATCTCTTCTGCACACAGTAGGTGACATGATTTTTACAAATAACATTTCTAATTATGGTTCCAGCCCCCACTTAAACACTCCAAAGATTTATGATACACTTGGGACAGAGGCTGTACCTTTCCATGGCCAATAGGCCTCCTTGGGGTCTGGCTCCCCCTGATGTGGGCTTCTCATACTGGGTCTCCCTCACTTTCCTAGATGGCCTCCTCACTTGCCAAATTCCCTTCCAGCCACAGACACTTGCATGTGCTGTGCCTTAGGCCTAGAATGTTCTTACTTCTCCTTTTGTCTAGTTGCCTCTTACTCATCTTCATATTCATAATCACTTCCTGTTTTTGAGATGTCCCTTTCATGATCTCCTTGACCAGGACGTGTCCTTGTAGGTGCTATGAGGTCTTTACATCTGTCTTGGTGGTACCTGTCCTGGGTGGCTTTTTCTCGTGTTGTGTGAAAGTGTGTCTGTGATTTACTTAGATCAGGTACCAGGCCTATTATACATTCATGCCTGATAGGTCACCAGCGTATATCAGATGTTTGGTAAACACGTGTTGGAAGATGAACAAAACGGGTATGGTGTCAGAAATAGTTAGGGAGCTTTATGCAGAGTCTTTCCCATTTAAAGCAGGGATGCTCCAGGAGAGATTGCATTGTCAGTGCTCCTGTAGGGCCATGACTTGCTGGGAGGGGCAGGATTACCATGCCTTTGGCTATAAGAAGACAGGCAGATTGGAGGTAGAGCCCAAGGAACTGGGTTTACCAAATCAAAACGAACTTTCATATCAGTAATAGCTTCCTTTATGAAGAAATGAAGGCCAGGATAGATTAATACAGTAGCTAAAAGGGGATCATTGGAAGTGGGGGGCTGGGAGAGGTGACTTAATCCAGTTTCAATGTTGATTCTTGACTCATTCAGACAATGAAAGTTTCATTTATGTTTCCTTTTCCCTTATAGAATGGCAAAATTATTGCAAAAATTCAGGGTGCAAATGCACCACTTATTAGTAAAAAAGTTACTAACTTGATCAATGACGAGAGGAAAATTGCAGCAGGCGAAATGGTTCGCCCTCAGGTAATTCTTTGAATTGACAACTATTTTAATTTTTTAAAAGTACGTTGTCTTTTTTGATTTGCTTTCCTATAGCATTTCCTAGTTCTATAACTATCTAGCTGTCTAGATGATGCAACCTTTCTGGAAAGCATTTTGGCAATGCAAATCAAAGGCACATACAGATCTTTTGACTCAGCAATTATCCTCCACATATATTTACCCTAGGCACTTGAAATTTACCTTAAGGCATCATTGAACAGATTTCATGAAATGTATATAATTTGTGTCATCAATTACATAATCCAAACAGTCATATATATATATAAACACATAAAATATATATAAATATATATGTAAATATATACACATATATACGTATATGTGTATATATATATACACATGTATATATATATATATATATATTTTTTTTTTAATCTTTTTTTGAGACAGAGTCTCACTCTGTTATCTGAGTAGAATGCCATGGCATCATAGTTCATAGCAACCTCAAACTCTTGGGCTCAAGGGATCTTCTTGCTTCAGCCTCCCAAGTAGCTGGGACTATAGGTGTCCACTGCAAAACCCAGCTAATTTTTAGTAGAGATGGGGTCTTATTCTCACTCAGTCTGGTCTCGATCTTCTAAGCTTAAGCAATGTACACACCCTGCCACCCCAGAGTGCTAGGATGAGCCTGTAATACTCACACACAGCCTTATATGGATTATTTAGTGTGTTCTAGCTCTATTGACATGGAATGAAGGCCAGGATAGATTAATGAATTAAAATGAGTACACTTCTATAGGATACTTATCTAAGGTCCTATGTGCCTGTGTGAAACATACCACCTGGGTAATATTGCCATTACCTATGTAATAAGAAATAAAATATTTTAGAATTAAGAAGTGATGCCTGAAGCATAAAGCAGTGGTATGGACATAATAGAAGAAAGTGAACCAAATAGGAAAGTGATCTGAAATGTAGACAGAAAGAACTGGAGTTGTTTTTAAAAGAAACACAAAAAAACAAACAAAAGCAACAAAGGAGAATAGTCAAAAAATATTGCAGATTAGGAATAATGATAATATAAAGGCTCAGGCTAGTAAAAGTGTTTACTAAAAGAGAAGATTTTGGTTCAGATCAGGAAAGGATAAGAAATTTAACTACATTTAGGAATATTTGCCTATTTGGAGAGAAAAATGTATGTTATTTCCTCATATTACACATAAATACATTCCAGATGAATTAAAGAGCTGAATATAATGAAAGAAATTGTAGAAATATTAAAAGAAACTATTGGCAAATACTTACAGGTATATTATTACATGTTGCAGAAGGGTTTCAAAGTATAACACAACCCAGAGAAATTAAAAAATCAGAAATAAAACATTGGTAGATTCAATTCTTTAATTATTTAAAACTTTCGAGTATACCTTAAAATGCAAAAGAAAAGCAGAGAAGTTGGGGAAATGATTGCACTACAGGTATCTTCCACTAAAATCCATAATGTGTGTGTAGTATTTTATGAGCATTAAGAAAATAATGAACATTTTGATAGAAAAGTGACAAGTGAATGGGAAATTTACATTTACAATGGAGATTTGCTTCTCATTCAAGGACTTTCCTTTCCAAGTTTTCTTGTTTTTATGGAATTCCCTCCTCCATCCCCCTCTCTCTTTCCTCTTCTTACCCACCCCCCTCTTCTTTTTGAAAATTGTAACAGCTTACTGGTATTGAGGATTTGCTCTTGTTGGCTATGATTTTCCTCAGTATGCTTACAGTGATCTTATGAGATATTTACAAATGACAAAGACAGGGCTTAAAAACCTTCAAGTCCTTTCCCCAGGAACAAGCCACTCACCGAATTTGAAATCAGGCATCATAATGCCCAAACAGAATCTCCTAGTTGCCATATTGTGTCTAGCTTTGCGTTTCGTCTTTTTTGTTTTTTCAATGTGCACTCTGTTCTTTTTCTCATGGCCGTTGACATTCTTACAGAATGACATCTTATTTCAATTAATGACAGTGGAGATGGAAGAAATGTATTACTATCTGAAGTTTATTTTATATGATTCTGTTTTGTTGGACACTTCTGTTCTTCAGTTTTCTTATCTAATGCCTCTTCTAGCAGAGCCCCGTTCAATAGTGATATTATACAAGCCACAATATGAGTCACATACATATATCATTTAAAATTTTCTAGCAATTACGTTAAAAATATCAAAAAAGAAGTAAATTATTTTTAAAAATATATTTTATTTACTTCAGTGTATTCAAAATATTCCCATTTAAAGAATATAAACCTATTCAATATAAACCTTTTAATAAATTATTTTTTCTTTTTTTCATGCTACATAAATACTGAAATTTGCTGTTTATTTACACGTATAGCATCTCTTAATTTGAACTAACCTCAGTTCGAGCACTCAGGTAGCCTGGTATGGTGAGTGACTACTTCCTGACCAGCATGGTCTAGCAAATACAAAGTCAGGCTATGATAATAGGAGCAATTGCTTTCAGTTTTACTGATTCCCAAACTTTTTTTGGAACTTTATTGCACTGAAGAATCTGAAATTATGCATTCTCTTGCCTGTAGAATGTATACTATGTATATGTATGTACGTTATACGTAAAAATGAAACCTTTCAAATAGTTCATGTAATCACAGAAGTACTTATAATCACTGCTTCCCTAGAAACTAAGAAATTTTGTTCTTCCTGGTATTTTACTCTTTAATAGAATAATAGCTTTGGGTTTGAGAAAGAATGTTTTTACAAGCTAAGGAAGTATCCTCTTCCAAATTTACTAAGAATAATCATCAAGAAGGAAGGTTAAATCTTCTATAAAAGCCTTTTTTATCTTTGACATGATAATCATGTGTTCACTGATTTCTTATTTGTTAATTTTTGCTTTGCTCTTATTTTACCTCCCAAGCACTTCTTAAATTTTAAGGTTTTTTGTTAACATTTCCATATTGCACCTATACCTTATTCTTGCCCCTGCCATTTGAACTTCTGCTTATTGTACTTCAGTGGAAATCTTGGGAAAGTTGTGTTAGACAAATCCAAATACCTTTCCACTTTACGGTCTATCCTTTAAGTTACAAATATTTGCTAGAAATAAAATTTCCCCCAAGTCATCCACAATCAGATTAAAATATGACTGTGTTCTACTTGCATTTCTTTTTCATAGTATCATGAGATTCTGTTACTAGATACAGACTCAGAAGACGCTGGAGAAGTACATGCTGAAGGTGCTCGTAAGTAAATTGACTTTGAAATAACGGCAAGAGGTTTCTGTAGTGGGTGTCGTTATAGCATCACGTCTTGCAACAAAATGCCAGTAATAATGTCAACATGAAGCAATAAGGGACTATTTGACTAAAGGATGTTTTGAGCTTTGTAAGACTCAGTCATTATACAAGGCACCCTTTCGTGTTCCCCTGCCTTACCTTTGGTCTCGGGCCTAGAGCCTTTCAGAAGTTCCTCAGGAGGGTGGGCTTCTGTTTGCTGTGACTAATCTGCATAGCAGCTTCCTATTTAATTCTTTTTCATCTCTGAAAAACTTGCAAAAATGATTTCTTCCTTGACCCCTGCTCTTGATTCACTTTGCACTTAACAATTTCACGTCTTCACAGGATTATCTGTATGTGTGTCTGTGTGTCTGTGCTTTCTCTGGAGGGAGCAAAAGTGAATAGCCAAACTCAGTGAGCTGTCTCACACTAAAGTTCATCATGAGAATGGAGATCAGTTCATAGATGGTAAATCTGTCAGCTTGCAATGTTTGTTTGCATAATTCATGACTTAAACTTTACTCACTGATAATACTACACTAGATGCAACAGAAGTGAGATTCTAACGCATGGGAATGGCATTCAAATCACCTGTCCTTACCTACTCATTTTTTTTTGCCTTTTGATTAAAAACTATTGTGAATGTTGCCCCTGCATTCAGTTTGATTTGAAGTAGAAACTCTTTGTAGTTGAAATCCCTTTTAACAAGACACATAACTGTCAATGATCAAAAATTCACTGTATATTAGCAATTTATGTATCTATTTGCCAGATCCTCCATTAACCTGACTTTGCACCAAGAAAATAAAATGTTCTTTTTTCTAGAAGAACAATATAGTATTGCTATTATCAAACCTGATGCCGTGCTTAGTAAGAAAGTTTCAGAAATTAAAGAAAAAGTAAGTAATATTTCTCAAAATTAATTTAAATTAATTGCAAAATAACAACCCCTTCATTGTCAATTTGGAGACAAGCTTATCATTTAGAGTGAAATGGAATATAATGCATTTCTGGTTGGCACTAAATACTCTAACGGCTTAGAGCATTTTACATCTTTCCAAAAGTTTGATTTATTCATGCATCCTTTAAGGAAACCTGCCCTACCAGCATCCTACATAAATTGTGAAAATTACAGTTTTTATAGGATTGTAACAAATGTTCTTCTTGTTTAATTAGGTATCATATGATCTTTTTATAATTCCCATTATCTTGCTTTATTCCCTGTATATGGTTACAAATGTGTGGTCCTTTTCAATACGTGATAGCTTAAGGACACATTTAACATTTTGCATGAGAGTTTAAATACATCTGTTTTTTTTTCCTAGTAAAGGAAAATTACATTCAAATTCAGAGGGTCAGCAAACTCTTCTTCTAAAGGGTTAGATGGTAACAATATTTATTGCTCAGGTCTGGTCTCTGATGTCTACTTAATTCTGGTATCCTACCAAGATGGCAGCAATGAATCATATGTAAATGAGTGGGTGTCCAATGCACTTTATAACAGCAACTTGTGGGCCACATTTGACTGCAAGCTGTAGTTGCTGAGCCCTGAACAATGACTTTGTGTTGAAAACATAAAACTATATTGAAATTTGAAAGAATGCTTCTTTGTGCAATAGAGGAGTCCATAGGGAGACCGTCTCTGTCTTGATGAACTTCCCATAATGCATTCCTTCTGTAGTAGCATTAGCATCTATTAAACCACAATAAAGTAGTCAGTCTTCAGGTCATGGACATTTACTATCTCTTCCAATTATACCTTGACTAAATTAATATTACTCTCCAAGGATAGCTCTTTCCCCTTTGCCCCCAGATTCTGGTTTATATATGAAGGTTGAGAGGGGCATCAAACATATATTGGCTTATATTTTATACCACATTTCAAAGATAATACAACATTCTGATGGCTTGAAGTTTCTTATTAAAGTATGTTTTAATAGTCACGATGGTGAAAGTTTTTAAAATACATACTTTTTTGAGTTGAGGCCTTACTATTAATCATCAGTTTATCTTATTTTTTTTTTTGTTCTAGCACAATAAACAACATTTCAGAGACATAATGAATATCTGCTAAATACCTCACCTCTCTGGAATTCAGTTAAAGGCTACATAACAGGACAGAAAAGAATGAATATTTTGAATAAAAAGAAAATGAGCATACTGCATTTTTAAACTATAATAAAAGAGAAGTTATCAAGCCTAAATGTTGCTGGGATTTTATTTTCTGTTGTCAGGCATTATGTAACTTAATAAAGACATGATTTGGATTTTTAGAAATTGTTCAAATTGGAATGTCAGGAGAGGGGTCATCAAAAGAAATGACTTCAGGATCAACAAAGCCAATGAAACCAGTAGACCATTTCTTTTCCTTGTAGAAGCAGAATGCACTTGTGGCTGGATACTAGCAAATGAAATGGAGCTCACATTCTTGGCATCTTTTCATATAATTACTAATTTGCTTCAGACCCAGATTCCACTTTCATTTAATTTTTGAGTACCTCATTGGACTTGTCACATTTGCCCCAAAAACTTGTATGTCACATTTCATTACACCTGAACAGCATGCAAACTGAATTTTGGTATTAAATTAAATTTTCAGTAAAACAAGTAAAGCACGGTTAAATTTTACTTTCTACCCTCCTAATAATTTGTATAGGTTTGTTGGTATAAAAGTAAGTAGTACTAGATTATGAGTTATAGCATCCACAAATTAAGAGCATAAAAAGGAGAAAGCTAAAATAATTTTGAAAATAAATGGTTAATAAGTACTTGAAAATTAATGTTCTTATGAATGATTAAGAAAGCTATTTTTCCTTGGAATTAGTTTGTTTTTACATATTTTTAAGCAATTCAGTTTCACAGAAATATTTCAGAGTTCTTTGTTCAAGTCTTGAAAACTCAGATATGATGTATCTAGGAGGCATGAAAAGGTTCTTCTTTATGTAGTTTTGAGCCATTTCAAATCTAGTGCCACCTGGATTTTGCTGAGTTTTTTTTCATGAAATGTATCAAAAACTGAGTGGTTTGTTAATCCTTGGGAAAAAAGTCCTAAACTTGTTTTGCATGTGGTCCTACAACACGTCTGGATTTGACCTTACTGTCTAATTGAAGATTGCCAATGCAGGATTTATCATAGAAGCAGAGGATAAGAGAATATTCACTGAAGATCAAGTTATGGACTTCTATAGTCACATTGCAGACCAGGTAAGACAGGTAAAAAAGAAAAAAGCCACTGTGTATTCAAATACAGTGGATTTCTATAAGCTTTAGATCTTCACTACAGAAAAGCAAATGAGTAAGTCAACTAAAGTAAGTTCCAGGTATCCCTGTTAGCATCCATACATATCATGGTGATATGTAAGTTGGTGGCTCTGAAGAAACCTCCAGTAGAAATAGTAGCCACCAAGGAAACTGGAGGGTCATATTGTATTTTGTTAGATGAAACCCTCTTTATGTCAGGTCCCCCAAGATTCTCTGCCCCAGTCCTCTGGAAGTGAATATCCAGCACTTTCCTAAAGATTTTTATCCTGGGTTGAAGGATTTTTGTCATCATCATCACAAGATATAATCCTCTTTTGTCATCATCATCAAGAATAATCCTCTTTAACTAAAGGCCTTTCTGTTAGGCTTTTCTCTTTTTTTTAATTCTCTTGTCTGGGGGAATATAATAAAGGTAGTTCTGTGTTTTGGAAAGTATCTTGGCTAGATCAGCAGACCTTGCTTCTGGAAATGCACTGTCCACTATGGTACCATTTGAGTGCATTAAAATTTAAAAAACATTAAAATTCAGAGTCTCAGTTGCCCTAGTCACATTTCAAGTGCTCAGTAGCCACAAGTGTCACTAGTCACTAGTTGGAGAGCATAGAAGAACATGTTTATTGTCACAGAAAGTTCTACTGGACAGCACTTTGTACATGTAGAACTAGCTCCCATGCTCAATTCATTTCTTTGGGGTGCAGTTTCCACACATGTAAAAGGAAAGGGTTAGATAAGGTGCATCAGCATCAACTATGAACTTTTGAGAAAATCCAACTCCTGAGCCTCATCTATAACTTTCTGAATCAGAAACTCTTGAGTTTGGGCTCTAGAAATCTGTTTTTACAAGCCCTCCAGATGAGTAGGCTGCATCCCCAAGTTGGAGAATTATGGTTAGAATATCGCTAAGATCAACTCCTGCTAGCTGTGAGCGTGAAGTGGAAGGCTTCACTTGACCTGGGAAGCAGCCCCCATGTTAGCCCATCCATTTCCGGAGCCTGAAGTAAACAGTTCATTGTTTTATTTTGTAGCCTGACTTTGAAGAGTTCATCTCTTTTATGACAAGTGGCGTAAGCTATATTCTAGTTGTGAGTCAAGGAAGTGAACAAGAGCCTCCCAAGGAAGTAACTGAATCTGAGCCTGACACTGAAGCTATAGAACCAACTAAGGATCAGTCTAATCCTTACGTTAATATCACATCTGAAGAATTTAAGAAGAAACGAGACAGGTAGCAGACTTTGCCAAAGAATGTTTACACAGCTCGTTCTACCCCAACCCTGCCAATTAAAATCCCCAGATTGCTGATGTTGTTATGTGAGTATTGAACAGTTGGAGACAATAGCTTCTCAAACTTGGATGTAATGGAGCTTTATTACCTAAACAATAGTGCCTGTGGCCTGATGGAATTATGACTTGTCTTATAATAGTTATATTATCACTCCTGCAATACACCATATTTCTATGTCCATGGAAGGTGTCCATCTTGTTCTATTTGCCCAAATACATGTCATAGCTATACCAAGACTTGTTTATTATTTTATGGAATTCTCATTTAAGTTAAAAACAATAGATACAATTCCTATAATAACCTTAAAGGTGTTTCAGGGACTAAAGCAATTCTCAATTCTATACCCTGGCTCTCTTCTTTCATCTCCAGTGGTTTCTTGAGGCCTAGAGCTCTGTTAGACCTAGAGCTCCAGAGTAGGTGAGGCTGTATGGTGCTTCCTCCACTGGGAGCTTGGGGAATTCCTGAGATCCCCAGGAGGAAAGAACCTGGAGTCTACCACAGCCCTGAAAAAGAAAAAAAAAGATTTATGATTCCCATGGGGAAGGCTGACTTTGGATTTCACTGGGTCTTCCTGAGACATAGAAAGCAAAGATGGAGCTGGCTAAAATTGTTGAATTCCCTGCTCTTGAATTCTATCTAGCTCTTTGGAGCTTTGTAAGATTGTTCCTGCAAGGGAATGAGGACCTGCTGTAGCCTAGAGCCTACTTTGCCTTCCAGTTCCAGGGTTTCCACCACTTACCTAAGACCCAGTGAGGCAACAAGAAAGGCTGGCAGCCAGGGAAAGGAAAATCAGCACAAAAATCATGACATAAGCCCAGTGAAAAGTAACTGCTTAGAAACCAAAAAAGCCTTAAATAAAATAATAATAGAGATCCAAGTATAAAAATTTGAATTGCAAAAATTGTGGGGTTTGAACTACAACTTCAGTAGAGAATGAGAAGGTATGATTATCCTTTGAGAGTCAAATTAGTGACTTTAGAAAATCAAATGCAAGAAGTAATTCAAAGTACAGAAATTTTAAAAAATGAGACAGACATCATGAAAGCAGAAGTCTGTAATTTGGAGAATATACTGCAAGGACCCATTGGCTAATAAGAGAATTCCATACAGAGAAGAAAGATCAGTTGGGCAAGCTATAATCCAAGAAACAATAGAAAAACAAACTTTTCTCCAGAATGAAAGAATACAGGTGACTGCCATTTGCAAGGCTTATGGTGGTCCACCCTCAACTGATATAAACAACTCAGGAAAACAGACACTTCCTGCAACCTGTTTCCAGACAGAAAAAACAGGCAGAGGTATACTTAATATGGTTGGAACCTAGACCAGGTCATTTTCTTAACATCCCTTTCTATTTGACAAAATTATTTTAAAGAACTAATTATAGAATGAGGTTAACAATACCAGAAAAGAAAAAGACAGTGAAAATAGTCTTTTATGAACTTTCGCATATATAAACATATGAGTAAAAAGTACATACAAATATATAATAGCCCAAATGAAAAAAAATGATAGATGAATACTATTTTATTGTATTAATATTTTTATATTGAAATCATATTTAGAAAACAGTTATTAGTCTATTGTGGAAATGTAAGTATAACTTTTGTTTTTAAAAAAATCTTAATTTTTGAAGATTTGTCAATCATGTTCTCAAAATTGATTTTTGCTGTGTAGTCATGTTTAATACATAGAGACACCCCAAATTACCATTTCACAAAAAATTCCAGGAATTGCAATACTTCCAATAGTTATGTTGTTTAGGGATTGATTTTGCCATGTTGAGTACGATGCAGAGAACTCTCCTTATTAAAGGATAAGTAAGAGAAATATGAAACTTAAAACATACACATACACTATGAAAATTCAACACTAACCACAAGAATTGTTTAGATTGTAGTGAACACAGGATGTGGGGTTTCTTTTCTTTCTTTCTTTCTTTCTTTCTTTTTTTTTTTTAGGAGTATTTTTATCACTAACATTCTTTAGAATGTTTGTGGGTGATGATAAAAAGCAGCCTTACTTTTTGGTCATTTTATTATTGGTCTAAAATTTCCTTTGTTCTTTAGGATCCTTTCTACCTACCCCACACTTGGCAGCAACAAGTTATATGAAAGGCAAAAATATTTGACTGGCATGAGACTCTTCAAAGACTATGAAGAGAAACAGATCTCAACCTCTTCATTCTTTATGAAACCAAGATATTTGCCTTGTAGAGTAAAGGAAATGCACAAGGATGTACTTAGGAATTTATCATCTATATACCCTTTTGCAAAAAATATTTGAGGAAATATTCAAACCAAAAGAAATTATGAGAGAATAAAAAGCAGGAAAATCAGTGTTATCAGTGAACATTGAAATTTGGGAATATGCACACACCCACATTATATAATTACCCTGGACTATAGATGATATAAGAGCTAACCAAGGACTCTTGAAATAGAATGAAATTCTTATTTAGATTATAAATTATCTCCACCAAACCTAGGAGTTGCTGGATGTGGGGGGCCAAATGTTTTCAAGATTTCAGGGAGGAGAGGGCAAAGAGAAGATGAAGAGGTAGCTGAAAAGTATTTTAAGGTTCTTATTTGAATATGTAAAGGGGGCATAAATGGAGTGACAAAGTTGTGAAATAGTGTGCCAGAATGTAAGAAATAGAACACATGTCTAACAATGAGAGCCGGAAAAAAAAATTAGTGCAGTGGAAAAATAAGAGGCAGAAAATGTGAAATGAATAGAAACTTGCTCAGACTAGCAAAATAAGAGAAAGAAGAAAAAAGGAAACCCCAATTTAAAATAAATAGTATATATAAAGTAAGATGGAAGGAATCAAGTCATGAATATGACTATCCTGCTAAATATGAAAATGTTAATGATCCATTAAATATGGAGATTACTAGATTAAAGAATGAACTACATTAAAAACCATCATAGTAATGATTCAGACAAGAATCGTCAATGGGCACTAAATGTAGTGGGTGAAAAATATATACACAGTATTCTAGAATGTCCTCACAGTTTACATACTTACTATAAAGGGGTAATTACAGCTTTTGAGTAGAGGAAGTTGGGGGATGCCAACTTAACCATGTTAATATCACCAATAACAGGAAAAACTAGCCTCGTGTACCTCCTAAGTGATGGAGAATGTGATGGACTAAGAAGGATTAGGTAGTTTTCTCGCCAAAGATCTATAACCTCAATGTGACAGGAATCTCATAGGCCATGCATAATGAGGACTGTTTATAGAACAACTGTCTGGGATGCTTCAAAATAGCAGTATCATAAAAGACAAAAAAGGCTAAATCACTCTCAGAGATTAATGGAAACTACAGAGATAGGACAACTATGTGGAGTGTATGATCTTTTTTTAATTAGGAAAAAAATTGCTTTACGTAAGACAGTACTAAAAAAATTAGTGAAATTTAAAGATGGACTGCTTATCAGATAATAGTTTTATATCGATGTAAAATGTGGCAAAATGATAGTTCATGAATCTATATAAAGGTTATAAGTGGGAGTTTGTTGTTCTAGTCTTGCAACTTTTCTGTCAATTTAAATTTTTTCAAAATTAAAAATATTAAGCTTCACTCATCTATATTCTGTCTAGAAGAAGCATACATAGAAAAACAAAAATAATGGGATGGCAAAAAATAGGATATTCAAGTATTAAAATTGATCATTAAAAATCTTAAACTTGATAAAGACATAATGTATGAAGAAGATATAACCATCAAATCATAAATTATGCTCCTACTAACATAAAAACTGAACATATAGGGATGAAAGTATTAGAACAATAAGGAGAAATGGATAAAAATGCCTGTTAGCAAACAAAAATGAGCAAGGATAAAAAGGAATAGGAACTATTCAGTAAATAATGTATAATAAATGATCAATAATATATGAAACATAAATATACATATATCACTTTATATATTACAAATAAATTTTCTGTGTCACAAAGAATACTAACAATTTTGAAATTAAAATTTTACCATATGTATTTGCAATTACAATCCAAAAAGAGGAAATAAGCAATAAAAAGTTACAAAAAATAGCTATTTAAAAATATGAATTTTGCACATAAATAACCCTTACTCCAAAGACAAAATTAAAAATAAAAATACAAACTATCTGGAAAGCTCTACACAGCGGAAAGAAAACTTTTTATTAAAAGCATAACATATTTTCTCTTGGTCTTTGTTTATCCTTTCATAAAGTCAAGTACAGATGATAATCATGTACCAGATTTTTGGAGTAAATTCAATAGAATGTTGAATTAAGTATCATATTCTTGTATGTAATGGGGAGCTACAACTTAGTCTTTATATGAAAGTCAATTTTTATCTGCTTTACTAGACTCTATGTAATTTATAAACATATTACCAATTTTAATGTGTTGGCATCGTCATTAAACTTCAGTTTTGTAATAACCTTAAATTATATTTTGACTTTCAACAGTTTACAAGAATGTCTCGAAAGACAGCACATAGCTCAGTTTTGTGATGTTGAAGATGATGCAACTGTTGTGGCTAAGTTCCTTGATATCTTCTTTCCTGATTTTAAAGCATTGAAAAGCATGAAATTACAAAAAACGGTGGCATTACTTCGGCCAGATCTCTTTCATAAAAGGAAAGGTAGAAAATAAAGCACAAATTGTTTAAGTATTTTATAGATATGATTTGAATAAAGTCTAGTATAATTATATTTAAAGACATTGTTTTAAATTTTAACATTGAAGAAAAAGCACCTCGAGTAATAAATGTAATGATAACTTGCTGATTTCTCAATAATAATGAATAAAACATTTTTATAGTTCAGGAGAAAATTATCTAGCCTGTGAATTTTCTAGAATAGATTTTTAAAATGCAGGTATAATTACTTAATAAATATTGGAAACTTTCATCTCTGAAATAACTCAATTCAAAACTTGTAATTTATACTCTACACTCTAATTGATAGTGTGATTTGAACAAGATATTTAAACAAGTCTATTTCTTCATCTGTAAAATTCTGAAGATTAAAATGAGAAAACATAAATTAATTATTTTTAGCCTCATTTCATATTGTCATAGCAGAGTAAATATGACAGAGTAAAAACACAATCCTAAATTAATATTGTTATTTCTTTTTTTTATACTTAGTGTATGGCAGTACAGTTGATAATTGTATATTGACCTTCTAGTCTCTGACTTGCTGAATTCACTTAGTTCTAGAAGCTTTAATGTAGTTTCCTTGGAAATTTCTATGTAAACCAAGGTTTCTCAACTTTAGACCTGCTTATCTTTTAGGACAGATTGTTCTTTGCTGGGGATTTGGGAATGGGGCACGTGTCATGTGCACTGTAAAATGCTCAGCAGCATTCTTTTTTTATTTCATTGTTTTTATTATTAAATCATAGCTGTGTACATTGTTGCAATCTAGGGGTACAATGTGCTGGTTTCACACACAATCTGAACTATTTTCATCAAACTGATTAACATAGCCTTCATGGCATTTTCTTAGTTATTGTATGAAGACATTTGTATTCTGCATTTAGTAAGGAGCCTGTACCCTTCTAAAATGCACTGTAGGTGCAACCCCACCAAATACCCTCCCTTCACCCCAACCTTCCCCCACCCCCCTTCCCCTTTTTCCATATTCTTCTGCTATAGTTGGGTTATAGCCTTCATATGAAAGCTACAAATCAACTTCATAGTAGGGTTGAATACATTGGATACTTCTTCTTCCATTCTTGAGATACTTTGCTAAGAAGAATATGTTCCAGCTCCATCCATGTAAACATGAAAGAGGTAAAGTCTCCATCTTTCTTTAAGGCTGTGTAATATTCCATGGTATACAT
>CAUYRH010063982.1:0-35789 GCA_963574655.1 Perodicticus potto
CACAAGAGCTTTGTCCTGCTTCGTTTCTGACCTGGGCTGGTTCACCTTAGGCGACCTGGTGCCCCCCCTGCTCCCAGGAGGTCACCATATTGATGCCAAATTTAGTGCAGATACCTGATCAGCATAGCACACTACAGCCCAGAACTCCTGGACTCAAGCAATCCTCTTGTCTCAGCCTCCCGAGTAGCTGGGACTACAGGCATGCAACCACTGCACCCGGCCTCTTTTCTCCAGTGTACAGGGAACATTCACCAAAAGAGACCTTATGCAAGGCCATGAGATAAATATCACTGTACTTCATAGTACTTAAATCTTACAGAACATGTTTTCTGATCACATGTAATTAAATTAGAAATTAATAACAATAAAAATACTCAGAAAAGCCCCAAATATTTGGAAAATAGACAATCCAATTATGAATAACATGTGGGTCCAACAAGTTATTATAGGAGAAAATAGAAAATATTCTAAACTGAATGATTAGAAAATATACTTGTGGGATGCAGCTAAGTCAGTTCTTAAAGGAAATATATAGTTATAAAGGTTTATATTTAAAAAAGTCAAAAGATTTAAAATCAATTATCTATTAGGAAACTAGAAAAATAAAAGTAAATTAAAGCCAAAGTAAAGGAAAGGAAATAATGAAAAGTAGAGATCAATAAAATAGAAAATAGTTTCAAAATAATGAAAATCAGCAAAGCCAAAAGCTGATTCTTGGAATGAATTGATGTTTAAAACCACTTTCAGGGCAGCGCCTGTGGCTCAAAGGAGTAGGGCACCGGCCCCGTATACTGGAGGTGGTGGGTTCAAACCCAGCCCCGGCCAAAAACTGCAAAAAAAAAAAAAAAAAAAACTTGCAAAAAGATAAAGAAAAAGAGAGCAAATGAATTACCAGTATCAGCACTGAAAGGTATCTTATTAAGGGATAAAAAGGGCATATTAAAAACAACTAAATGCCAATACTCTCAACAAGTTAGAAGATATGATCAAATTCCTTGAAAAACAACTTCCAAAAATGAACATAAGACAGAAAATTGCCTATAACTACCGAAGAAACGAATTCATTTCAACAGTATTCTCACAAAAGAAACTGTAGATCCCAATGGTGTTATAAGTGAAGTCTAGTAAACACTTAAATAATAAATAATAGCAATCCAACACAAACTCCTATTGAAAATAAATGAAGAGGGAATACTTACCAACTCATTATTATGAGGCTAATTTAACTCTGATAACAAAACACAATAAGAAAATTACAGAACAATATCTTTCGTGAACACAAAAATCCTTACAAAACAGCGGGAAATCAAATCAGGTAATATATTTACAAAGTAATATTTCATGACCAAATGAGACCTATTCCAGGAATATGAAGTTGGTTTATCATTCAAAAATCATATAACTACCAGCATTAGGAATTAGAATTAAGGAGAATCACTACGTTAATTGATACAGAAAAAGCATCAATAAATTCAAAACCCACTCATGATTTTTTTAAAAATCAACAAACTGGGAATATAAGGAAAGCTTTTGAGTTTGATAAGGAACATCCACAAAAAGTCCTACAGGTAACATCACAGTTGATGCTATTAAATATTTCCCCCCTAGGACCAGAACAAGGCAAAACGTTCATTCTTGCTTCCATTTAACATTGACTAGAGGATTTAGCCAATTTAATTACGGAAATAAAAGTCATAAAAATTGGAAATTCAGAAGTAAATCCCTAGTCACAAACAATATGATTATTTATGTAGTTCGTCCTAAAATATTTATGTGGCAGACATACCCCAAAGGACCCTGATGACATACCCCAAGGGACCCTTGTATAATACAAAATTCATGCAGCTATAAGAATGTACATTTTGCAAGAATCCAGAACCAACTCAATATAAGGACTGAATATTGCCTACACCCACCTGAGTTCAGAAGAGGCGCCTAAGCTCTAGAAAGGAACAGCTCAGCTGTGCAACCTTGTCAGCCTCTCAGTAGAGGACTCAGCTAAGCCATGAGGAAAGGCATGAACCTTGGACACCAAGGGATAAAACATGTGCCTTGTTTTAAGCTACCAAGTTTGTGGTTATTTGTTATGCAATAATACAAAATTCATGCAGCTATAAGAAAGTGCATTTTGCAAGAATCCAGAACCAACTCAATATATGAAATTGTTTTACTATACCTTAGTTGCAAATAACTGACAAATAAGATTTTAAGAATTCCAATGTCCTGTAAAATCATTAGAAATAATTGTTTCTTAATGTACAATATTTCTATACCAAAAACTACAAATCATGGCTGAGAAAATTAAAGACCTAAGTCTTTAAATTGAGAAGAAATATGCCACATTGATGGAAAACTCAAAATGAAAATGTGATTTCTCTTGTACATCATTTTCTTAAAACACAAGTTGTGCAGCACTGTCCGGATTTCTCCTTTACAACGGAGGCATTTCCCCAGCTGTTTGGAGTATTGGCAGGTGATAGTCCTCGGCTGAGTCTTTCTTGGAATTGCTTTCAGCTGAAGAGCACCCTGGCCCAAGATTATACCCCCATCTTGAGGACAGGCTTCTTTCAATGACTGGTGCATGTAGAGAGTAAGAAGTCATAGCCCCCCTCCCTTAAGGTGGGACAAGTCTGAAGGGCCATCCCAGCTTCAGAGCTCTTTTGCTGAGGCCTTTGTTGCAATTGTGTTGCAGCTCAACTCCCCCTTGGCCTAATTTACCTTCCCACACCCTAGCAGGGAGTTCCTAAAAGCACTCCTCAATAAACTGCTTCCACATTTCAGAGTCTTAGGCTCTGTTTCCTGGGAGACTGAATGAACATATTACCTATGTTGATCCATAGATCTATATGCAATTCCAATCAAAATCTGATGAAACTGGGCAGTGCCTATGGCTCAGTGAGTACGGCACCAGCCCCATATACCGAGGGTGGTGGGTTCAAACCCAGCCCTTGCCAAACTGTAACAAAAAAATAGCTGAATGTTGTGGCAGGCGCCTGTAGTCCCAGCTACTTGGGAGGCTGAGGCAAGAGAATCATTTAAGCCCAAGAGCTGGAGGTTGCTGTGAGCTGTGATGCCATAGCACTCTACTGAAAGTGACAAAGTGAGATTATGTCTCTAAAAAAAAAAAAAAAACAATCTGATGAAATTGTTTTCTAGAAATAGATAAATTGACCATAAAGTGTATATGAGATATGAAAGACCTAGAAGAGCCAAAATAATAAAAAAGAATAAAGGAAAGATAAAGGACACACACAATCTAATTTCAAATCTTGCTCTAAAACTTAAGAAATCAAATAATGCAGCATTGGTATGAGGATAAACAAATATTTGGAATAGAATAGATAGTCCCCCAAAACTAGAATGGACAATCCAGAAATAAACTGATCTGGTCAACTGATTTTTGACATGGACACCGATGTGCCAATTTAATGGAGGAAAAAAAGTCTTTCCAACATATGATGCTGGTACGATTGGGTAAATATACAGAAGAAGTTGAATCTCAACTCCTACTTTATTCCCATACAAAAATTAATTCGAGAGGAATGACCTAAATGTAAGATGCTAGAAAATATCTAGAAAAAAATAAAATTGAATATCTTTAGGGAGGACATAAAATGCACTAATTAGAGAAACTAATAAATTGAACTTCATTAACATTAAATATTTCTCCCCAAAGAACAGGATTAAGAAAATAAAAACATAAGCCATCAGAAAAAAAAAAATTTGCCACACATATATTTGACAACGAATTTGACTGCAAACTACACAGAAGCTCCTACAAATCAGGAGTACAAGTAAAAACAGAAAAACCCCAGAGATAACAAGGGGGAAAATTTGTGAACAGACTTTCATAAAGGTATAAAAGTGGCCAATAAGCACATGATGTGTTATCAGGGGCATGTTCATTTAAGCCATAATAATGACTCCAAGATCTGGGACCAAAGCAATTGGAAGGAAGAAGTAACCATTTATTGGGATGGCAAAACAGTGGGTAGAGAAAGTTTGTGGAGGCGGAATTCAGGAATCTGATCTGGGCCATAGCCATCCAAATAGACCTGCTCAGTAGGGCATTGGAATATATATCTGGAGTTCAGATGAGGAGTCTGGACTGCAAATATAACTTTGGTAGTCATCAGTTTATTTAAAGCCCTGAGATGATGTAGGGAATTAATGTAGAAGACTAGATTCTGAGACATTCTTGATGAAGACCTTCCTCTCTGGGAAATCTATAAAGAGAATGTAAATTCACCGTCTGTATTTAGCTATTTGCATACTTATGGAGAGTTCAGTATGTTCCCCTGTCTAATTTATTCACTTAAACTTTATAATACAAGCATTTTACTGAGTCGCTTCAGTATGCAAGGAACTGTCTCCATGTGCCTATCATGCAAGAACCAACAGGTCTAAGAGATTCTACCTAGGTGCTATGAAAAGCATAAATAAACAATCTAGAGTCATGTCTCTTGTCAGGCTGCCTAACTGATTCATAGACATTTATTGCCCTGATAAATTACAAAGATATTTTAGGTAATATTGAGCAATGCCTCTGCAAGAGAAAACACATAACTCGATTTTCTCATCACTTCTGGGAGAGCAAGGGACAAAGCTTATCACTGTTTTGTTTACTTGTTTTTTAAAAATAAATCTGCTCATGAAAGGTTACAATAAATTGGAGAAAATTTAACCCTAAGTCCCTGAGAAGTGAGTTTTCTATGTCAAATCAACCCATGACCTCTGTGAGGACTTGCCTTCCCAAACCAGATAGTTATGGAAAAATTTACTCAATCTTTTGGTTGTTTTGCCTTCTTTTTTTCCCTTTCATCTTGTCTTTTAAATTTTATTGTAAAATAAAACAGTAATACAGAAAACCACACAAATCAAATGTATGGCTTAATGAACAAGGACATAATGAATAAGACATGTTATAAGGGAAACACCTCCAAGATTATGAAACAAATTTCCCAATACCCCCAACTCCCTCGTTGTGCCCAGCCCCCAGTTAAAACCCCTTCTTTCCCCAGAAGTAACCACTATCCTAACTTATTTCTCTGGTCTTAGTATTTCCTACAAATTGGAAACTGAGTCGGGGGCCAGTTCAGACTCAGCTTCCATCCCCTTGACAAATGTATGTTTTGAATACTATGGAGGACATAATATCTAGTTGTTTCTCCTTCTGTAATTTTAAAAATTATTGATACTCAATGCCTGTATCTAGTCACTAGAGGCTGCAAAATGGTGATATTCTAATTCTTTCACTTCTTTTCATTTATTAGCTAGATTATTTTGTTAAAGAGATGTTTTCCCTTAATCCACTATTTGGTTACACAGTGAAATAGTTCATATGGGAAAGGGAGGATAAATGTTTGGTTATTTAGCTCTATTTACCAAGATAATTATTTGGTTTTCTATCATCTTCCAGAAGCAGTAATTACTTTTCATTCATATCAGTATGAAAGCATGGATTTAAACATATTTGATGAATTTCAATCCATTATAGTTACAATAAACAAGTCAAAATTTTCCACCTCTGGCCAATGTTCCTCTTCAAATTGACTCCTGAGTCCTTTAAACATGTCCCTAGTAGTCTTTGAGAATTTCTGGTGTGACAAGATGTTCCAGGGTCATCCTGTTCATTTCCTGCATTACACCTGAAACCAGTAATTTCTCCAGGGACCTGGTCCTTGGCGGTGATGAGTGGTATTGCAAGCACACGATCTGGTGGCTAAGGGTGGTCATTGCTACTGTGTTTGTTATTATTCCTATGTCTTTTCAGCAGATATATCTGGGAACAAAATAAGATCAAGAACCGCATGGGTTTATATTGATGCTTCCAATTCAATTGTGAGATCACATAGATTTTACTTAACCTCTATTACTTCAATATCACCTTTCTTCCATACCAGGAATCTTATTTCTCATGGACACAGGAGCAGGGTAGAGATGAATGTCTATCAACTATTTATTTGTTTTATTCCATATTATACACATAAGTCTCAGAATAGCAATCTTAAGACTAATAAAAATATAATAAATGAAATTATTCTCACCCTTTCTATTTTAACAGTTGTGTAATAGCTGTGCTAGCACAGGATGTGGCCTTAAACATTTTTTCTCAGCCCTCAGTCTTATTTCCAGGGAACCTACATACTTCATGCTCACCAACAGTCCTCATGTGAGCTGATATTCATTTAGTTATTTTCTTACCTGAAATTCATTTCCTAAAATATTTTGGGGGAAAGGTTCATGGGGACAATATTCTTTAAGCTCCACCTGTGCCCATTATACTTGAAAGACATACTAGATATGAAATATTGTTCACATTTGTTTTCTTGAGGATCTTAAATATATTAATCCATATTTTTCTTGCACAGAATATTAGTATTAAACAGTTTAATAATATAATTTCCTTTTCCTTATAAATCACATACTCCTTTTTTTCTATATACTCAAGGCATAGCTTCTTTTTTTTTTTTTTAATGTTGAATGATTTCACTACACTGTATCTTGGTATTGATCATTAGGGTCAGTATTTTCAGAGTAGATGGTGTGGGGGGTTTTTGTTTTTTGTTGTTGTTGTTGTTGTTGTTGTTTTGTAGTTTTTGGCCAGGCCAGGTTTGAACCTGCCACCTCTGGTATATGGGCCAGCACCCTACTCCTTTGAGCCACAGGCACCACTCTGATGGTGTGTTTTTTTAATGGTTAGTATCAAATTTTTAAAAATTTATTTTCATGAAAGTTCTCAAATTATCTGTATGTTCTATCTTCTTTGGTTATCTTTAGTTTGCTTATCCTGTTCTTTCAAGCCCTTTGTCTTTCTTCATTTCCCTTTTCTCTTTTATTTTTAAAATATTTTATATTTTAAATTTGTTTCATTTATAAACAATTCCATATTGGCAAAAAAAGTTGTAAAAAATAGTACAAAGAATCTCAGTCTACTATCTACCTGATTTCTCCAAATGTTAACATCTTACACATCCCATAGTACAATTATCGGAATCAGGAAATTAACACTGATAGAATTTTACTATCTAATCTCTAGACCATACTCAAATGTTGTCAATTATCTGATTACCGTCCTTCTTTAAAAATCAGGATTTAGTCCAACATCACATATTGCATTTTTATTGTCTTTCAACTTTGAACAGTCACTCCATCTTTCCTTGTTGTCCATAATTTTGAAAAGTGTTGGCCAGTTATTTTGTAGACTTTCTTCCAATGTGGGTTTATCTGATGTTTTGCATGATTAAATTTAGGTCTGAATTTCTCAATTGGGACAGCAGTGAACTTTTGGGCCTGATAATTTCTTATTGTGGGCGGCTGTCTTCTCACCCAATCAATGCCACTAGCAATCTTCCACTCTTGACCATCAAAAATGTTTCTAGACATTTTCAAATGTCTTCTGAGTACAGAAGGAAATTAATCCCAGTCGAAAGCCACTAGTTTAAGTTGTGCATTTTGTCAAGACTACTATAGAAGCAATATGTGTCCTTCTGATAGCATCTTTTCAGGAGGCACAATTTGTTCCATTACTGGTAATGTTAACTTTTGATCACTTGGTTAAAGTGGTCCTGCCAGATTTCTCCACTATAAATTTAATGCTTTTTCCTTTATAAATAAGATATGTCATGTAAGATTATACATATATCCTGCTTTTCATCATATGTTCACCTATTAATTCTGGCATCCATTGATGATTTTTGCCTGAAACAATTTTTACTGTAGTTTTTGCCAGCAATGCCTTCTACATTTATCACTTAGATGTTCATGTACCACATGTTTTGCTCAATGACAGACAACCATGGTCCCATGAGAGTATAATACTGTATTTCTACTGCATGTTTTCTATGTTTAGATATGTTTCTATACTCAAATATTTAACCATCTCTTTACATTTGCCTACAGTATTCAGTACAGTAACATGCTGTACAGGTTTATAGTATAGAAGCAATAGGCTGTACCATCTAGGTTCGTGTAAGGACTCTCCATGATGTTTGTACAACAGGGAAATTGCCTAGTATTGTACTTCTAAGAACATATCCCTGTCATAAAGCAACATAATACTATACCTCTATTTTAAGAAATTGTCTTCTCTTTTCCTCTGTCTATTTCTTCATTCAATTATTTATTTATACAGTATAAACTTATGCATTCTCCTTTTACTTTCTGGTTTATATTCTATTACTGTACTATTCATTTCGTGACTCTAATTGCCCCAAATATGGCATTGGGAGACTCTTGAATTTATATTTCATTAAAACTTTGCTAATTTTATCGATACTTAAAATGCAACTTATGAATCCCCAACAATAAAAAAATGCAACCTAAGTAAAAAATAAGACACATTCTCAGTCCTACATCAGATTTCAGCCCCCACACCATCCAGTCTCCCATGTGCACATTCTGGAGCTGCCCTGCTGCCAGATAAGTGGGTTCAGACTTAATTCAGTAGATGATGGTGATGATTCTTGTTTTCATTATGATGAACCAAAAAAAAAAAAAAGGACTGAGTTGATCAGGTCTGCAAATAAGAAAACATCAATATGATACAGATTGAAATTTGGAACTAGAGATGGGTAAGGCAGTAAGCACAGGAAGGGGAAGCTATTTTAGGAGAAGGGAGCTGCTACAGTTCAGTTGGAGAAAAAGAGAGATTTTCAATTTCTTCTTCTCTTGTTACTTCTATTATAGAGGTTGGAAAACAATACTCTTAATTTTCCTTCCAACTTTGTAGCTAGTGGTGACCTTGTAATGTAATGTGGCATAAATAGAATGCTACAAGGACAGGATTTTGAAAGACTTTGGTTTTCTTACCACTATCCCAGGACTGACTGATCTCTCTCTCCCCTGCAAGTGTGCTGTCTGGAGCTGCAGCATGTATTTTGCAGTGACATGACAGTAAGCATGAAGGAAAGGTTGAAAACATTACAGACACTGCTGTGATGTCAGCAGGTCAATGAACCAAATCAGCACTTCCCCCCATCTCCAGATATCTTCTATGACAAAATAAACCCCTCTTGATTTAAGTTACTGCATTAGTCAGGGTTCTCCAGAGAAACAGTATCAATAGGATATGTGTACATATATAGTAGAGATTTAATTTAAGAAATTGTGATTATGGAGACTGGCAAGTCCAAATATATACAGTGGGCCCAGAGAGGAGTCAACATTGAAGTTCCAGTCTGAAGGCCATCCACTGGCTTAATTCCCTCTTGCTTAGAGGAAGTCAGTATTCGTTCTGGTAAGGCCGTCAACTGATTGGATGAGGCGCACCCACATTATGGAGGCCAATGTGCTTTATTTAAAGTCCACTGATTAAATATTAAGTCTTATCCAAAAATTTCCCCACAGAAATATTCAAAATAATGCTTGAGCAAATATCTGGGCACCAGGGCCCAGCCTAGTTGGTGTAAAAAATCCTCTATAATTCAGATTTATTTCACTTGCAGTCAAAATCATTCCAAATACATATATGGAATAACTTTCTTTCTTTTTTTTTTTTATTTTCAAATACATGTATTTTATTATTCTTCAGGAATAACTTTCATATTACAAACATTTCTCATCGTAGTTCACCTCACCAAGTATTTCCCTGCTCTGCTTTTACTTATTCTACCACTCCAACAATCTCTTTTTTTTTTTTTTTTTTTTTTTTCGAGACAGAGCCTCAAGCTATTGCCCTGGACAGAGTGCTGTGGCATCACAGCTCACAGCAACCTCCAATTCCTGGGCTCAAGTGAGTCTCCTGCCTCCGCCTCCCAAGTAGCTGGGACTACAGGCGCCCGGCACAACGCTTGGCCATTTTTTGATTGCAGCCGTCATTGTTGTTTGGCGGGCCCGGGCTGGATTTGAACCCGGCAGCTCAGGTGTACTTGGCTGGCGCCTTAGCCCGCTGAGCCACAGGTGCTGAGCCAGATTATCAAGAACTTGCAATGGGGGAAGAATAATCTGTTCATCCAAACGTTCTGCAACAACTAGATACACACATGTGAAAGTGTCAAGTTGGACCCCTCCCTCGTGCCATGTCCAAAAACTCAGACTGGATCAATGACCTAAATATCAGAGCTAAAACCATAAAACTCTCTCTTGGTTCACTTCCCGCTTTCTCGAGGTATGATTGACAAATAAAACTTATGCATATGCATAGTGTACAATGTGATGCTTTCATGTATATATACATTAGGAAATGATTACCATTTTTTGGTAACATTATAATTTACTATAGTCACCATGCATATATTAGGTCTCCAGAACTTATAAGTGAAAGTTTGTACCTTTTGATCAACATTCCCCAGTTCTCCCATTCCCCGGCCTCTGGTAACCACCCTTCCACTCTCCATTTCTATGAGTTTGACTTTTTTAGATTCCACCTGTAAGTGAGATGCAATATTTGTCTTTTTATATCTGGCTTATTTCACTTAGCATGTTCTCCAGGTTCATCCATTTGGTCAAAAATGGCAGATTTCCTGCTTTTTAAGGCTGAATAACATTCCATTTTGTATACATTGTGTTTATTCATTCATTGACAATGAATGCGTATGTCGTTTCCAAGTCTTGGCTGTTGTGAGTAATGCTGCAATGAACACAAGAGTGCAGATATCTCTTTGAGGTACTGATTTCATTTCCTCTGGACGTATATGCAGAAGTGGGATTGCTGGATCATATGGTAGTTCTCATTTTAATTTTTTGAACTGTCTCCATACTGTTTCCCATAATGACTGAACCAATTTATGTTTCTTTCTTTCTTTTCTTTTTTTTTTTTTTTTTTTTTGAGACAGAGTTTTACTTTGTTGCCCTGGTAGAGAGCTATGGTGTCATAGCTCACAGCAACCTCAAACTCTTGGCCTCAAGCGATCCTCTTGCCTCAGCCTCTCAAGTAGCTGGGACTACAGGCACCTGCCACAATGCCCAGCTAGTTTTAGAGTGCTCTTGCTCAGGTTGGTCTCAAACTCGTGAGGTCAAGCTATCCTCCTGCCTTTGCCTCCCAGAGTGCTAAGAGTGAGCCATCACATCTGGCCCCAGAAGTTTCTAGTTTGATATATTCCCACTTGTTTATCTTTGCTTTACATGTCTATGCTTTTGGTATCATATCCAAAAAATCATTGCCAATACTAGTGTCAAATAGCTTTCACCCTCTGTTTTTGTCCAGAAATCTTACGTAAAACCATACAACTCTTAGAGCAAAAAATAAGAGTAAATCTTCCTGACCTTGGAGTTGGCAGTGGGTTCTTAGATATGTAACCAAAAATAAAAACAAAAGAAAATAATAGATAAATTAGACTTCATCACAACTTTGTGCATCAAAGGACATTACTGGAAAGTGAAAAGACAATCTTTAGAATGAGAAAAAAAACATTTGCAAATCATATATATGCTAAGAGTTTAGAATCCCAAACATATACAACCGCGAAAATGCAAAAAAAAAAAAAAAAAAAAAATAGGCAATTTAAGAGTGGGCAAAGGATTTTTTCCAAATAAGATATATAACTGGCTAATGAGTACAAGATGCTGAGCATCGAGGCGGCACCTGTGCCTCAATGGAGTAAGGCACTGGCCCCATATGCTGGAGGTGGTGGGTTCAAACCCAGCCCCAGCCAAAAAAAAAGAAAAAAAAAAGATGCTGAGCATCATTAGTTATTGAGGAAATGCACATCAAAATCACAATGAAGTACCATTTCATCCCCACTTGGATGGCCATAATTTAAAAAAAACAGAAAATAACAAGTGTTAGCAAAGATGTGGAGAAATTGAAATCCTCTTACATTGCTAGTGGGACTGTGAAATGGGTCAGCCACTATGTGAAAGAATTCGGTGGTTCCTCAAAACATTAAACAGAGCTACCAGACAGCCCTCAAATTCCACCACTAGGTACATCCTCAAAAGAATCGAAAACAGGTACTCAAACAAGTACATGTGCATGCATGTTCACAGCAGAGCTATTCACAATAGCCAAAAGGTGGAAATAATCCAAATGACCGCCAAAAGAGGAATGGATAAATGAAATGCATCTATAGTTTGTCCATACAATGGAATATTACTCAGCCACAAAAGGAACGAAGCACCGATACATACTACGACATGGATGAACACAGAAAACATCGTTAAGTGAAATAAGTCAGAAACAAGAGATCACTTATTGTATGATTCTATTTATATGAAATATCCAAAATGTGCAGATACATAGAGACAGAATGGAAATTGGCTATTGTCAGAGGCTAGGGAGGGGGGAAATTAGGAGAAACTACATGCTGGGTAAGGAATTTTACTTAGGGGTGATGGAAATGTTTTGGAAGTAGACAAAGGTGGTGGATGCACAACATTGTGAATTTACTAAATGCTGCTGAATTGTTCAACTTAAAATGTTTTTTTTTTTTTTTTTTTTAGACAGAGCCTCAAGATATAGCCTTGGGTAGAATGCTGTATCATCACAGCTCACAGCAACCTCCAACGCCTGGGCTCAAGCAAGTCTCCTGCCTCAGCCTCCCAAGTAGCTGGGATTACAGGCGCCTGCCACAATGCCTGGCTATTTTTTGGTTGCAGCCATCATTGTTGTTTGGCAGGCCCAGGCTGAATTTGAACCCGCCAGCTCAGGTGTATGTGGCTGGCGCCTTAGCCACTTGAGCCACAGGCACCGAGCCTAAAATGATTTTTTTATGTTATGTAAATTTCACCTCAATAACATATTTTTTTATTTTGAGACAGAGTCTCACTTTGTCACCCTTGGTAAAGTGCTGTGACGTCATAGCTCACAGCAACCTCAAACTCTTGGGCTCAAGTGATTCTCTTGCCTCAGCTTCCCTAGTACGTGGGACTAGAGGCACCCACCACAATGTGCTCGACTATTTTTTTGTTTGTTTAGCAGGCCTGAGCCAGAATCAAACCCATCAGCCCTGGGGCATGTGGCCAGCGCCCTAACCACTGAGATACAGGTGCCAGGAAAGTGAAATAACAGCTGACAATAATGTATTTTTTAACAAAGTAGTACTGCAGTGGGGTGGCTCAGGCCTATAATCCTAGCACTCTGGGAAGCCTAGGCTGGAGGATCCCTTGAACTCAGGAGTTTGAGACCAGCCTAAGCAAAGCTGATGTGTCTCTACTAAAAATAAAAGAGTGGGCATCACGCAGTGGGCGCTGGGGGGGCACCTGTGGTCCCAGCTACTGGGGAGGCTGAGGCAGGAGGAGCCCTTAAACCCAGGAATTTAAGATTGCTCTGAGCTAGGCTGACGCCATAGTACTCTGGTCTGGGCAACAGAGTGAGATTCTGCTTAAAAGGAAAGAGGAAAAAGGAGGGAAGAGAAAAGAAAAAGAAAAAGCAGTACTGTATTTGCCTCCCTCACTGTATGACACATGTGATACTGAGTTCTTCCCACACAATAAAGACAACTGGGACCAAAAAAAAAAAAAAAGAAAATCAAAAGATAAAATAGAGACTGGAAGAAAATGTTTGCAAATCACCTATCCAACCCAGAATATATACAAAGTACTCCCACAACTCAATAGTTAGGAAACAAATCACTCAATACAAAAATTCAGCATAAGATTTGAACAGACATTTCATTTATTTATTACTTGCCAGGAACTTGTTCTTTGCTGTCCATGTCCATGACATCAGTCATGTGTTGCTCACTCTCAGGTCTGTCTCAGTTCCTGTGACTCACCTGCTCTGAGACCAGGCCAGGGTATCTTCTCCTAGGCTGTACTCCTTCCTCTTTGCACCCCATGAGCCACTTTATTTCTATGGAGCCAGGAACCTCTGGGGCAGTGCTCCTCAACTTGTGGGTCATGACCCCTTTGTAACGATGAAAATACATTGTGGCATTAGGAAGGTTGAGAACCACTGCTCTGGGGCGTGACCCATCAGCTGCGGGGTTCATATTGGATCTCAACCTTAGTGCTCTTTTTTTTTGGAGACAGGTTTCACTCTGTCACCCAGGCTGGGTGCAGTGGCATCACCATAGCTCACTACAACCTCCAATTCCTGGGCTTAAGTGATCCCCCTGCCTCAGTCTCCTGAGTAGCTAGGACCACAGGCACCTAACACCATGTCCAACTAATTTTTCTACTTTTTGTAGAGATGAGGTCTTGCCACGTTGTCCAGGCTGGTCTTGACCTCCTGGCTTCCAACGATCCTCTTGCCTTGGCCTCTCAAAGTGCGGAGATTACAGGTCTAAGCCACCATGCCCAGACCCTGGGTCTCTTGGTTAACAACTTGGCTCTTCCCAGGAGCCTGAAGTCTGGTGGAATCGGTGGACTCAACCAGAGCTGCTGGGATCAGAAAGAAGATCCTGCAGCCTCACTCTAGGGTCTGGCTCAGGGACTCTGCAGAGATTCCAAGTCCCTCAAAAGACAGTGTCCATGTGGTCAGAGTCACTTAGCACCCACCACACTAACATTAAACATGTACTGATGTGAGATGGTATCAAGGAATTATTGTTAACTTTCTTTTTACTTTTTTTTTTTTTTTTTTTTGAGACAGAGTCTCACTTTGTCATCCTTGGTAGAGTGCCATGGCGTCACAGCTCACAGCAACCTCAAACTCTTGGGCTCAAGCCATCCTCTTGCTTCCCAAGTAGCTGGGATTATAGGTGCCTGCCACAACACACGGCTATTTTTATTTTTATTTTTTTTAGAGACGGAGTCTTGCTCTTGCTCAGGCTGTTCTTGAACCCCTGAGCTCAGCCAATCCACCCGCCTCAGCCTCCCAGAGTGCTAGGATTACAGGCGTGAGTCACCAGGCCAGCCCTATTGTTAACTTTCTTAAGTGCGATAATGGTTTTGTGGTTATGTTAAAACAAGTAGTATATTTAGCTATTAAAGATATATACTGAAGTATTTATGGGTGAAAAAATATGTCTTGGATATTCCTTAAAAATTCTCTAGCAAACCCTTCTGCGACAGGAAGGCTAGTCCTCGGTTCTGGGGTGGTCTCTGCCGGTTGCAAGGAAGTAATTCATGCGGCTGCTGCACCATGGAGTCCGTGGGGACCCTCGCCTTCAATGAATATGGGTGTCCTTTCCTCATCATCAAGGATCACAACTGCAAGTCTCATTTTATGGGACTGGAGGCCCTTAAGGTGGGAGGCCTCAGAAGTCTTCCCCAAATACAAGCATTAGCACAGCTTTGAAAAGACAGTCAGCATTTTGATGGGTGGAGCGCCTATGTGCATAAGTACCTTAGGGATCAGAAGACACCTTTGGGGAACTAAACCATCCTCCATGGAAGGAAGCTGTGTATTAATTTCACCAAGAGCTTTGAAGAAAAAACCGCAGCTTTGGAACTTGACTGTTGAGGTGCTGGGGAATTAATTGTTAAGTCTTTGGGACTGTCTCATATAATGGCAGCAAAGGCTATAGAAAATACAATGAGAACATTGCTTGGACGAAATGGACTTGATAAGACGATGGTGGACAAGGATGGCAATGTGACTGTAACTAATAACGGTGCCACCATTTTAAGCATGATGGATATCGATTATCAGATTGCCAAGCTGATGGTTGAACTGTCCAAATCACAAGATGACGAAATAGGCGATGGAATCACAGAATGGTTGTCCTGGCCTGGATGGTTGGAAGAAGCCGAGCAGTTGCTAGACCAAGGCATTCACCCAATCAGAATAGCTGACAGCTATAAGCAGGCTGCCTGCATTGCTATTGAGCACCTGGACAAGATCAGTGATAGTGTCCTTGTTGACATGAAGGACACTGAACCCCTGATTCAGACTTCAAAAACCACGCTGGGGTCCAAAGTGGTCAACAGCTGTCACCAACAGATGGCTAAGATTGCTGTAAATGCTGTCCTCACTGTGGTAGATATGAAGCAGAGAGATGTTGACTTTGAGCTCATCAAAGTAGAAGGCAAAGTTGGCAGGAGACTGGAGGACACAAAACTTGTTAAGGGCGTGATTGTGGATAAGGATTTCAGTCACCCACAGATGCCGTGAAAAGTTGAAGATGCTAAGATTGCAATTCTCACGTGTCCATTTGAGCCACCTAAGCCAAAAACAAAGCACAAGCTGGATGTGACCTCTGTGGAAGATTATAGAGCCCTCTAGAGATACAAAAAGGAGAAGTTTGAAGAGATGATTCAGCAGATCAAAGAAATTGGTGCTAACCTAGCAATTTGTCAGTGGGGCTTTGATGATGAGGCAAATCATTTACTTCTTCAGAATTACTTGCCTGCAGTTCATTGGGTAAGAGGACCTGAAATCGAGCTAATTGCCATCACAACAGGAGGCCAGATCGTGCCCCAGTTCTCAGAGCTCACACCGGAGAAGCTGGGCTTTGCTGGGCTTGTAAAAGAAATCTTGTTTGGGACAACCAAAGACAAAATGCTGGTCATCAAGCAGCGTAAGAACTCCAGAACTGTAACCATTTTCATTAGAGGAGGAAATAAGATGATCGTCGAGGAAGCAAAACGATCCCTTCATGATGCTCTATGTGTCATCGGAACCTCCTCCATGATAATCATGTGGTGTATGGAGGAGGGGCTGCTGAAATATGTGTGCCCTGGCAGTTAGCTGAGAGGCAGATAAGTGCCCGACCTTGGAGCAGTATGCCATGAGAGCATTTGTGGACACCCTGGAGGTCATCCCCATGGCCCTTTCTGAAAACAGTGGCATGAATCCTATTCTGACTATGACGGAAGTTCGAGTCAGACAAGTGAAGGAGATGAACCCTGCTCTTGGAATTTACCTTTTGCACAAGGGCACGAATGATATGGAGCAACAACATGTCATAGAAACTTTGATCGGCAAAAAGCAACAGATATTGCTTGCAACACAAATGGTTAGAATGATTTTGAAGATTGATGACATTCATAAGCCTGGAGAATCCGAAGAGTAAAAAAAAAAAAAAAAAAAAACTAGTATAACATGTAGTGAGAGCCACTACTGTGATGGGTATCTTGTGATGCATCTACAGTTATTTATTATTACATCCTTTTTTCAGACACTGTAGACGTTATAATAAAAGTAGCTATTTGGTAACCATAGTTTCACTTGTTCAAAGCTGTGTAATTGTGAGGATCACACTCTTTTGTATTCGTTATATTAAAGAATCTTTGAACAACCTTTAAAAAAAATTCTCTAGCAAGGGTAGAGTGTACTGCTGTGTACAACTTACTTTGAAATGCATCAATAGGGTGGCGCCTGTGGCTCAAAGGAGGAGGGCACTGGCCCCATATATCAGAGGTGGCAGGTTCAAACCCAGCCCTGGCCAAAAACTGCAAAAAAAAAAAAAGAAATGCATCAATAGATAAAATCAATTAGTGGATAAAGGGATGGAGAGATGAACAGATGTAAGCAAACCCGGCAAAATGTTACATAGAGAAAGAAAAATATAGATGAAACAAATGCAGCAAAATGTTAATGATAACATCTACGTGGTAGGTACATGGATATTCACTGAACAATTCTTTGAAATTTTCTATATGCTTGAAATTTTTTGTGATAAAATGGCAGGGGAAAACCCTAACAAAAAATAATTCATGGAATATGTGAAATAAAAATGGCAAATGGATAGTATTTATTAGAGCCTGATAACAGTTCTTAGGAGCTCATTATATCACTCTCTTATTTTGTGTATGTCTGAAATTTTCCAAATTATGAGGCTTTTTAAAATTTTTATTGAGATGAACCTTAAGGATGATATACTAAGATATAAGATTGTCACAAAAAGACAACTACTGTATGATTCCACTTACATGAGGTACTGAGAGTGGTCAAATTCATAGAGACAGAAAGTAGAACGGTGGTTGCCAGGGGCTAGGGGAAGGGAAGAATGGGAAGTTAATGTTTAACGAGCACAGAGTTTCATTTTTGCAAGATGAGAAAGTTCTGGAGATTGGTTGCACAGCGATGTGAATATAATTAATACTACTGAACTGGACACTTAAAAATGGTTAAAATAGGGTAGGGCACAGTGGCTTATGCCTACATAATCCCATCCCAGCACTTTGGGAGGCAGATGTGTGAGGATTGCATGAGGCCCAGAGTTCCAGGTCAACTTGGGCAACTTAGTAAGACCTCTCATCTTAAATTATTATTAAAAATAATAATTTTTATAAAATGAGCTGAGTGTGGTAGTGCATGCCTATAGTCCCAGTTACTGGGAGACTGAGGCAAGAGGATCACTTGAGCCCAGGAGTTGGAGGCTGTAGTCAGTAATGATTGTGTCACTGTCCTCCAGACTGGGCCACAGAGTGAGACTCTGTCTCTAAAGTAAAATTTTTTTAAATGGTTAAGACAGTAAATTTTATATTGTGTGTATTTTACTATAATTAAAACTTGAAAAAATTTTAAAACTTACCCATGCAAATATACCTTGGAAACATTTTACATAGGCTACTGTGCTAGATACAATACGGTATACAAAGTTTAGTGAGAACTCTAGATTTCATCATTTCATGATGAAATACTGGAAATACCAATGAAATTCTGGGTAAAATTAATGACAGTTTCAATTTTAGCTTGTCTTCTTTTTAGACATGAGAATATAAAAAAGTTACTTCATTTTCACTTACTTCATCTTTAAGTCTGAAAATTCTTGATAGTCAGTGCAAAGTTGTTTTTTTTTTTTTTTTATTTTCAGCCTTTGCATTAACCTGGATGGAAGTGGAACACATTATTCTTTTATTTATTTATTTATTTATTTATTTTTTATTGTTGGGGATTCATTGAGGGTACAAGAAACCAGGTTACACTGATTGCATTTGTTAGGTAAAGTCCCTCTTACAATCATGTTTTGCCCCCAAAAGGTGTGGCACACACCAAGACCCCACCCCCCCTTGCTCCTTCCTGCAAAGGTATTTTTTGACAAAAAAAGACTGTACAGGTAATTTACCACCGCTTTTGACTTGAGACAAATAGTCAACCAAGTTCTCTAAATTTAGAACAGAAATCTCAAACTAGGAGGAAAACAGTACAGAACTGCTCTTAAAATATGCATAAAATTAAATGTAAATGGACGATGACTGAGCATTAAAATAGTCTCTATTAAAGGGAAAAACCAATAGTATATAGCTCGGGACTTTAATATTTTTATTAAAGTAAAATAAAATATAGCTACATAAAGCCAGATAATGGCATATGGGACCAGCGCCCTACTCCTTTGAGCCACAGGCGCTGCCCAGCTTAATGGGTTCTTCTGAGGCAAACACGCTTGTAACAACTATTGAACTCAAGAAAGAACTTTGTGGCTTGGTGCCTGTTGCTCAGTGGTTAGGGCACCGGCCACATACACGGGGACTGGTGGGTTAGAACCTGGCCTGGGCCTGCTAAACAACAATGACAACTGTAACAACCACCACCACCACAACAAAAAATAGCTGGGCGTTGTGGCAGGCTCCTGTAGTCCCAGCTACTTGGGAGGCTGGGGCAAAAGAATCATTTGAACCCAAGAGTTTGAGGTTGCTGTGAACTGTGACGCCATGGCACTCTATCGAGGGCTACAAAGTGAGACTCCATCTCAAAAAAGAAAAGAACTTTGCCAGCCAGCCAAATATTTCAACTCATTCAATTTCAACCCATTCAATTTCAACTCAGCAACCAGTACCTTGAATTTATAGTAATTACTTCCTTGCATTTCTTTATAGTTCTATCACCCAACTATACATCCCCAAACATTATAGTTAATCTTGCCCATTGTAAAAAAGCATTATTTTTAAAAACTCTTTTACTTTCAAGGTTCTCACTTAAGTCTGGATTTTTCACAGCCTGGATCGGGGTGACTGTGCACACACACTGCAGAGCAACATATTTCTCTGTACTTTGTGTTGCCTGCAAATCGGCAGCTAGAGGCAGAGGCCAGATCTGGCTCATGCTTGAACCCTTTAGCAAGACTACATGTGGTGGTATATTGTCTCATCAGAGGGCACAGAATGTCTGGTTGTTACTCATTTCAGGATGTTAGAAGCTGAGATGCTCGATGCCTAAAGATCGATTAAATTCATTGATGGTTGCAAAATGCTGATACAGAAATTCTTTTTTTTATTTTTTATTTTTGAGACAGAGTCTCACTATGTGACCCTGGGTAGAGTGCCATAGCATCACAGCTCACAGCAACCTTAAAATCTTGGGCTTGAGTAATTCTCTTGCCTTAGCCTCCCAAGTAGCTGGGACTACAGGTGCCCAGCACAATGCCTGGCAATTTTCTTTTGGTTTTAGTTGTCATCGTTGTTTGGCAGGCCCGGACTGGATTCGAACCTGCCAGTTCCTGTGTATGTGGTTGGCGCCCTAGCCATTGATCTACAGGTGCTGAGCCCTGATACAGAAATTCTAGCAATTCTTTTCATTTATTAATTGTAACACTTTTATAGAAATGCTTTTGTTCATTTATTGTTTGTTTACCAATGCTACAGTTCGTTTAGGAAAGGCGGGATAAATACTTTATTCTTTTCCCTTTATTTATTGGTTTTCAAGAAAATGATTGGGTTCCCTATCCTCCTCCAAAGGTAACTACTTTAAAAAAAAATCACTGGGAACATTTAAACATAATAAGATAGTTTGTCTAAGAGATCTCCCCATGAAGAAAAATAGACAAAAAGAAGTAAGTAAAATAAGAACAAAACTATGGGCTAATTTTTTTTAAACATTAAAAAATAAACATATTAGTTTTGGTCAAATTGCAAATATTACCTTCTTGAAGTTCAAATTGTCTCATCTGTGGCCAGTGAGAGACTGTCAGAATTGGCTCCCAAGTCCTTTAGACCCTAGTAGGCCTCGATAGTTTTCTCACAGTTTGCTATTAGGACAAGATTCCAGGATCACATCTTATACATTTCCAGTCTCTGATCTGGAATCAGCCAGTTCTCTAAGAAACACTGGTTCCTTTTCATGAGGAGTGAAATTTCAAGCCCACAATCTAGGTGCCAGGGTTGCTCACTACTATTGTGTTAGCCATTGTTTCTAGGCCTCTTCAGCAGAGATATAAAGTGAGCGCGCACGCGCGTGCGCGCACACACACACACACACACACACACACACACACACACACACTCTTCCTTTTTAAAAATAAACTATTTTGGCTGGGCACGGTGGCTCATGACTGTAATCCTAGCCCTCAGGGGGGCCAAGATGGGGTGCATTGCTTAAGCTCATGAGTTCAAGACCAGCCTGAGCAAGAGCAAGACCCCATCTCTACTAAAAATGAAAAACTGAGGCAAGAGGATCTCTTGAGACCAAGAGTTGGAGGTTGCTGTGAGCTATGATGCCATGACACTCTACTCAGGGTGACAGAGTGAAACTTTATCTCAAGATAAATAGAAATAAAAAATAAATTATCCTATGAAATCATGTTGATATTTGCAACTCAAATTCAGGAATATAGGTTTTGGGTTTTGATTTCTTTTAAGGGACTGGGTCTCATGCTGTCACCCAGGCTGGCATACAATGGTGTGATCATGGTTCACTGTAGCCTCAGACTCCTCAAATTCTTGAGCTCAAATGATCTTCCATCCTTGGCCTCTCAAAGTGCTAGGATTATAGGCATGAACCACTCTGCCTTGCCTTATAGGGTTTTTTAAAAAAACTTAATCTCTTCTATATTGTGTCTGTATTTCCTTTTTTCCACACCAAAATTGTAAGTTCTGAAAGATTCAGGGAAGACTGAATTGAGATATCTTATTTACCTTTTTCCCATGGTTTTGGGAGCTCCCAAACCACTCTACATTTGACAACTCTCTAGAAGGAGCTAGAAGGCACTGGAAGGGTTCACAGCACTGAGCATAGAATTGTACTTTCAGTTATATTTTTCAGGTTTATTACAGCAAAAGGATATGCATTATATCAAGGGAAAAAGACACATGCAGAGTCTGAAGGATGTTATGCACAGATTTCCTCATGCTGTCTCTGTCCTAGGAGGCTCACCCAGAGCAGTCTTCTAGCAACAAAAAATGCAGCAACACGTTTGAGATGCTTCTGCCCAGGGAAGCCCATTAGAGACCCAGTATCTAAGGGTTTTACTAGGGGCTGTCAATTAGGCATTTTCTACTTTCTATGTAGTGCCTACCAAAATTCTAGACTCCTAGGATGAAGGCCAATGATCAGCAGAAACCAATGCTTGCACAATGAGTTTAGGCATAGTAAGCCATCTTTATCAGTTAAAGAACACTGGGAACACTCCTGAAATCCAAGTTTCCAGCTACCAGCCAAAGCAGCTCCAATCTTTTTTTTTTTTTTGAGACAGCGTCTCAAGCTGTCTCCCTCGGTAGAGTGCCGTGGCATCTCAGCTCAGAGCAACCTCAAACTCTTGTGCTTAAGTGATTCTCTTGCCTCAGCCTCCCAAGTAGTGGGGACTACAGTCACCCACCACAATGCCCAGCTAGTTTATTTTATTTATTTATTTATTTATTTTCGCAGTTTTTTGCCGGGGCTGGGTTTGAACCTGCCACCTCCAGCATATGGGGCCAGCACCCTACTCCTTTGAGCCACAGGTGCCACCCCCGGCTATTTTATTTTTGTTGCAGTTGTCATTATCGTTTTAGCTGGCCTGGGCTGGGTTTGTACCCACCAGCCTCGGTGTATGTGCCCTACCCACTGAGCTATGGGCGCCGCCCCAAGGACCTATCTTACGAGCAGGGATTTCAAAGGATAGCAATCTCTGCTGTGTTAACCCCTTTCTGCATAAGCTACCCCTTGGGCCTCTTGGCCATGGCATCTTTACCATAAAATTGTCAGTAGGACCCCCTAGTAGCACAGTGAGACCGACCCACCATATTGACCTCACTTATAACTTCCACAGGTCCTTGATTTAGTCCGCTAAAACAAATTCCATTAACCACAAAAGTCTATCTTGCATATTATTAGGTCTTATAGGTCATCAAATATAAAATGTCTGGGTTTTTTTTTTTTTGAGACAGAGCCTGCTTCAAGCTGTTGCCCTGGGTAGAGTGCCATGGCATCATAGCTCACAGCAACCTCCAAATCCTGGGCTCAAGCGATTCTCCTGTTATTCTCCTGCCTCTGCCTCCCAAGTAGCTGGGACTACAAGTGCTCGCCACAACGCTGGGCTATTTTTTTGGTTGCAGACGTCATTGTTGTTTGGTGGGCCTGGGCTGGATTCGAACCTCCCAGCTCAGGTGTATGTGGCTGTGGCACTTTAGCTGCTGGAGCAACAGGCGCCAAGCTGAAAATGTCTGATTTTCATTCAAAAGTTTGGTTTATGATATCTTAAACAAGAAGCAGTATAATTAATCCAAGTATGCACTTGAGCTATTGACACAGTTTGTCATCTTAACAGCAGTTTATTTATGACAGCAGCAAAGAAGCCTGGAGAGCAAGTGGCCATGAAATCACAAAAGGTGTTTTCCACAGCTGTTGAGAATGGAATATTTTTCCTTGTAAGAAGGGGTTCAAATCCCAGAAGAAGTAAGTGGTAGTCAGTTGGCGCAAGGTCTGGTGAGTATGGTGGATGACGACGAGCTTCCAAGTTCAGCTTCTGTAGTTTCAGCAGCATTATATGTGTGATGGTGTTGTCTCGCAAGAGGATTGTCCTGTCTCTGGTGAGCAATCTTGGCTGCTTAATGGCCAGTATCCCCCTCATTTCAATCTAGTTGGTTGCATCGACACCTACTAAATTGACTGACCAGACTTCATGAGGCTAACACCAGCGCTGGACCACCAAACAGACATCATTAGCTTTTATTGGATAAGTGTTCAGTTTGGGATTGTGTTTTGACACTTCATTTTTTATCCAGCCATTGTGCCAAATACTTGCTATTGTCCCAGAGAATCCATTTTTCATCACGTGTAACAATACCATGTAAAAATGGTTCACCTTTATGTCGTGACAGCAAAGAAAGGCAAGCTTCAAGGTGGATTTCTCTTCTGAAGTTTGTTTATTTCACACGGAACCCATCTATCTAGCTGCTTTACCTTGCTGATTTGTTTCAAATGGTCCAATTTTGTTGGAATAGTAACCTCAAACCTTGCTGCCAATTCACATGTAAGTTGTGATGGATTTGCTTCCACTACAGCTTTTGTCTTATGTTGCTCATGTGGCTCATTTTCAAGATTAAAGTCACCAGAGTGGAACTTCTCAAACCATCCACATACTGTGCATCTATTAGCTACATCCTTCCCAAAGACTTCATTGATATTTCAAGTTGTCTGCGCTGCATTGGTTTCATGACAGAACTCATATTCAAAAACAACACAACACAATTTTTTTATTTATCCATGATTTTACAAAAATTGCTCTTTTTTTTTTTTTTATGAGAGTCTCAAGCTGTGCCCTGGGTAGAGTGCGGTGGCGTTACAGCTCACAGCAACCTCCAACACGAGCCCAAGTGATCCTTTTGCCTCAGTTTTTCTGTTTTTAGTAGAGAAAGGGTCTCGCTTTTGCTAAGGCTGATCTTGAACCCTGAGCTCAAGCAATCCACCCGCCTCAGCCTCCCAGAGTGCTAGGATTACAGGCGGGAGCCACCACACCCAGCCTATAAAAATTGCTCTTAAAAAAATTCGAAAGAAGGGCGGCGCCTGTGGCTCAAAGGAGTAGGGTGCTGACCCCATATATCAGAAGTGGCGGGTTCAAACCCAGCACCGGCCAAAAACTGCAAAAAAAAAAAAAAAAAAAAAAAAAAGAAAGAAAGAAAAAAAGAAAAAGTTGAAAGATAATCATCAGCCAAAAACATGAATTTGAGAGATGAGGATGTACCTTTACAATAAAAATAAAACAAGAGTGTCAAAGTGAAATGTCAGAGGTAGCAACTGTCAAACTTAATTCTTAAGGAAATTGGATATTTCATATTTAATAACCTAATAGAAAGCCAGGTGGCTTCTTCCTGAAATATATGTATTAACCCCTTTTTGCTAGGCAACATTAATTTGGGGTCAGCACACTCTGGCCAGTGAGCTGAAGCTGATGTGAATCCCTTCTGGGGTTGAGGCACTGTTAGGATAGTCAGAGCACAAAAGTGCAAATACCTCCCAATGGGCACATGTGATACCCCTGGAAACCAAAGACTTACAGTGGTTAGGGTACCCTGTGCAGTACATATATTAGGCAGGCAGGACAGTTGGCCAAGGCCCCCCATTATGGCCTCCCACAGTGAGACCTCCCTCCCAGTTCAATCTGAATAATTCAGTTTACTCCTTCGTTTCAGAGTGACTGCCTGGAGGTAGTCAAGTTCCATCAGTTCTGTGTATCCACTACATAAATTAAGGATGTACCCACCCACACTCTCATGAGTGTGGACGGCATCTGCAGGTGTTCTGAATCAAAGTACAGGAACAGGGGTCACCTCTGCTGTTCCCTAGTCAGTGCTGCCAGGTGGGATGGGGGCCTAGCAGCCAGTTTAAATTCAAAGTGTTCGCAGCAGCTTAGAAATGAAACATGAGGCATTTTTCTACAGGAAGAGGGTAAAGCTTCCCGGAGCAGTTCTGGAAAAACAATGATAATTACTACTTTCTTTACTCCTCTGCACCCCCTGGGGGTTTCTATTTTCTCCATTGTTACAAAATCAGAGTGTCTCATTCAGTAACCGTAACTTCACATTTCCCAGTCATGAGAAATCTCCATGAGAGGGCACTGAGTCCCATCTGTGGGAAGTGAAAGAAGGGGTCATACTCGCTGTGACGCGTCCTTCCCTAGCCCTCAGCTTTCAAGAGGAATCCTAAGTTAGGAATGCAATTAGTCTCTGTATCAGAAATCTAGATCAGTTCAGTAGTGTAATTTTAGACGGTCTCATGAGAATACACCCTTTCCTGTTGGCATTTGTATGTGACCCAGACAGTCCAGTCAGCAGCCATGATTTTATCGCTGATGGTCTCTCAGAGGCTGTGTTAAATGGGCAACTGTTCAGAATCTGTGTCCTGTTCTTTGAAATGAGCTTTCAGTTCTGCCCAGCTCCCCCAAGGCTGAAGTAGCTGCAGAAAACAGAAGCAGGTTTGGGCTCAGCACCAGACCCAGGCAATTAGGATCTGTGAATCCGGTATTTAAAAACAAAACAGCGGCTTTGCTGAGCCCAGAGACAAGGAAGGAAGGGCCAGATAGCTGTGTCCCAAGCCCAAGTGACAAACAAGTCTTTCCTAAAAGTCCTTTTGATCTTATGCAAACAGACCCGCTCAAAAGTAGGGAAGACCGTCAGCCTGGATGGATCAGGCATTTCATGTCAGCAAGAGCACATCGGCAAACTAAAAGCTGTTTTTAAAAACTCCAAAAGTGCATTTCTACCTGGAGATTGCCTCCCTTTTCATGTTGTTTCCCTTTCTCCAGAGGCTTCAATAGGCAAAAGCCGGTGGTTATGAAGACGTGTTCTATTACTCAAAGAGTTTAAATTGCCATCTACACACAGGCAGCAAAAGACAAGAGAGTTCTGATGCATTTTCCTTCCTCCGCTGCTTTCCCTATCAGGACAATCTAACACCAATGAAATGAAGCATGTAACATTTCACTCCAATTTTTGACATACTCCCAGTTGTGATAGCCACAAAATACAAAGCCTTTTAAACCCCCTCCTCCCCAGTTTTCCTCAACCCCTGGCTGTATTATAAAACCAGCACTTACAGGGTTAACGTTAGAGCAGCAGGAGATCTGGGCAGCAGTGTTCTAAGAGGCTTCCTGTTGCAGAGGCAGGGCTTTTATTTATTTATTTATTTTTTACCTTTTGTTCAACTCTGGTCTCCAACCCTGAATAGTGATTCAATTATTTTCTTTCCACTTGGCAAGCAATGCAAACTTTTGACTTTTTTTTTTTTTGAGACAGAGTCTCACTATGTTGCCCTCAGTAGAGTGCTGTGGCATCACAGCCTGAACAAGAGTGAGATCCTGTCACAAAAGATTAGCTGCGCCTGTGGTCCCGGCTACATGGGAGGCTGAGGCAGGAGGATAGCCTGGGCCCAGGAGCTGGAGGTTGCTGTGAGCTGTGACGCCAATGCACTGTACTGAGTGTGACAAAGTGAGACTCTATCTCTAAAAAAAAAGAAAGAAAGTGACTCCAAATGAATTTGTATTGTCTTTAGTTCATAGGAAACTCACTTGGCGGGGGAGAATGTTGGGGCTCTTTCTCTTTCCATTTGAAAGAGAAAACAAAAATCAAAGTCATCATCAGAGCTGTATTTTTTCCCTCCCTTTAGCCAGAAGACTCAAAGCAGCCAGGAGATCCGGCAAGTCAACTGCCCATGGCTGGATTTATCATTTTCAAATTCCACAGGTAATTTTACCTCTCATAAGAGCTCAGTTGCTGTTCTATACCATGGACAACTCCACAACCACCCAAGCAGGACTTCCTCCTTTCCCTTCCCTCTTCTTTCTGCACTTAGGTTTCCTCATACCATTTCCCTCCCAGGAGGGCTCACAGCTCACTCTTTCCCCCGCATCAAAAGTGCAGCAGCAAGTGTGTCATGTTTCTGTCCAGAGAAGCCCATTAGAGATTCAGCACCAAAGGTTTTTATTGGGAGTTGGTACTAGGTACCTTCTGCCCTGCACATACCATGCCAATCAATAGCCCAGATCCCCAGCAGGAAAGAAAGCATGTGGCCAGCATAAGCATGTGGCTAGGTTTTGTTGGCAAAACCTAGGCACAGTGAGCCACCCTTATCAGCTAGGGCAAACCTTGCAGCAGGCCTTTCTCAGGACAGCAGTCTCCTGCTTGCTCTGTTAATTCCTTTCTGGGCAGCCACATTATACAGTGCCAGAATAACAATATAACAATACTAATGCCACTGATAGAATTACCAACAGCAATTTAACTGTGAATATATACTCCCCATTATCTTCCAGTTTTTTTTCATAGTTGTGTTCTATATACATTACCTGAGCCATTACATCCTAACCTCTCCCTTTAGTCTTAGTTCTTAGTTCATTGCCCACCATCAATCTTTATTTCGATATCTCTCAAGCCATTTTGATTTTTTTTTTTGAGGCAGAGTCTCATGTTGCCCTCAGTAGAGTGCCAGTAGAGTGCTGTGGCGTCACAGCTCACAGCAACCTCAAACGCTTGGGTTTAAGTGATTCTTTTGCCTCAGCCTCCCAAGTAGCTGGGACTACAGGCACCCGCCACAATGCCTGGCTATTTTTTGTTGCAGTTGTCATTGTTATTTAGCTGGCCTAGGCCAGGTTGGAACCCGCCAGCCTTGGTGCATGTGGCAGGCACCGTAACCACTGTGCTACGTGCGCCGAGCTAGCCATTTTGATTGTCTGAAGCTTGTTCTTTAATAGATTCTTCAAGAAGGACTTATGAAGACAATAGTCCTTCAGTTCTTACATGTTGAGAACAGTTTATTCAAATCCTTTGAAGCTGAAACACAGTTTTGCTTGGTATAAATGCCTCAGCTCACATTTCCCAATATATCTCAAATATTATTCTACTTTATTCTGGAAAAAAAAGGGTTGGTATTAAATCTGATGGTAATCTAATTTTCTTACTCTTATAAATCACTTGCACTTTCTTTTTGGAGACTCAAAAAAATCAAGTTTTTATTTTAATCTTTAAAATCCAATATGAGAATATGACTTTTTTTTTTTTTGAGATAGAGTTTCACTTTGTTGCTTTCGGTAGAGTGCTGTGGTATTGTAGCTCACAGCAACTCAAACCCTTGGACTCAAGCCATTCTCTTGCCTCAGCCTCCCAAGTAGCTGGGACTATAGACACTCACCATAATGCCCGGCTATTTTTAGAGATGCAGTCTTGCTCTGGCTCAGGCTGGTCTTGAACTCATGAGTTCAAGTGATCTGCCCACCTAGGCCTGCCAGAGTGCAGGGATTACTGGCGTGAGCCACCGCACCTGGGCTTTGAGAATATGACTTCTTTTTGGTGATTCTGGGTGGATATTCTCAGGTATATGATATGCTTCTTCAAATATTTTTTCTGTCCCTCTAACGCCTCCTCGAGATGCCAATTACACATATATTAGACAACTTGAATTTATCACACAGCTGATACTCTGTTTATTTTTTTCAGTCTTTTTTTCTTCTGCATTTAAGTTTGGATAGTTTTTATTGCTAGGTCTTCAAGTTTGTTAATCTTTTTTTCTGTAATGTTTAATCTGTTATTAATCCCATCCAATGCATTTTTTTTCATCTCAGATATGGTAGTTTTCATCTCTAAAGGTTCTATTTGAGTCTTTAAAACAAACTTCTATGTCTCTACTTAATATGCCTAATCTAAGCTTTTTAACACTTGAAATAGTTATGTCTGTTTATATATATATATATATATATTTTTTTTTTTTTTTTTTTTTTTTTGAGACAGGGTCTCACTCTGTGCCCTGGGTAGAGTGCTGTAGCATTATAGCTTACAGCAACCTCAAACTCTTGGGCTCAAGCGATCCTCTTTCCTCAGCCTCCTAAGTAGCTGGGATTACAAGTGCCTGTTACAAAAAAAACTAGCCTGGCTAGTTTTTCTATTCTTAGTAGAGATGGGGGTCTCACTCTTGCTCAGGCTGGTCTTGAACTCCTGAGCTCAAGCAATCCACCCACCTTGGCCTCCCAGAGTGCTAGGATTATAGGCATGAGCCATGTTTTAATATTCTTGACTATTGATCTATATCATCTATATCGTTTCTGAGTCAGTTTTTTTTTTTTTTTTTTGAGACAGAGTCACAAGCTGTCACCCTGGATAAGAGTGCCGTGGCGTTATCGCTCACAGTACCCTCCACCTCTCGGACTCACGTGATTCTCTTCCTTCAGTTTTTCTAGTTTTAGTAGAGACAGGGTCTTGCGTTTTGCTCAGGCTGGTCTCCAACTAGTGAGCTTAAGCTATCCATCCACCTCAGCCTTCCAGAGTGCTAGGAGTATAGGCGTGAGCTACCATGCCCAGCCTGGGTCAGTTTTAATTTATTAAATTTTTTCCAAATTCTGGGTCATGTTTTCCTGGTTCTTTACATGCCTGATTTTAGAGGTGGGATCTTACCTGTCACCCAAGGTGAAGTGTAGTGTTATCATCATAAATCACTGTAATCTTAAATTCTTGGGCTCAAGGGATTAATCTTCCCACCTCAGCCTCCCAAGTAACTAGGACTACAAATGTCTAGTTATTATTGACTGGATGTGAGCCATTGTGATTTTACCTTGCTTGGGGCTGGACATTTATACATTCCTATAAATATTGTTAATATGTATACTGAGACACAGTTAATTTATCTTGGAAACAGATTTGATCCTTTCAGAACTTACTTTTAAGATTTACTAAGTAGGAAAAAAAAAAAAAAAGATTTACTAAGTAGGGGCGGCACCTGTGGCTCATCAAGTAGGGCGCCGGCCCCATATACCGAAGGTGGCGGGTTCAAACCTGGCCTCAGCTGAACTGCAAAACAGAAAAATAGCCGGGTGTTATGGCGGGCACCTGTAGTCCCAGCTACTCGGGAAGCTGAGGCAAGAGAATCGCCTAAGCCCAGGAGTTGGAGGTTGCTGTGAGCTGTGTGACGCCATGGCACTCTACCGAGGGCAATAAAGTGAGACTCTGTCTCTACCAAAAAAAAAAAAAAAAAAAAGATTTATTAGGTAGGGGCAGAACAGCATTCTAGCACTAATTTTTCCCCCCTCTACTGAGGTAAAAGCCTTCTAAGTATTTTACGCAATTCCCTGTCAATTATGAGGCTTTCCACTCTAGCTGGGCAGAATAAAAACTATTCCCAGCCCTTTACGAACCCCAAAGATTATTCCCTCTAATCCAGTGGTTCTCAACCTGTGGGTTGTGACCCCTTTGGGGGTCGAACAACCCTTTCACAGGGTCGCCTAAATACATCCTGCATAACAGATATTTACATTATGATTCATAACAGTAGCACAATTACAGTTAGCTATAGCAGTGAAAATAATTTTATGGTTGGGGGTTACCACAACATGGGGAACGGTATTAAAGGGTCGCGGTATTAGGAAGGTTGAGAACCACTAATCCCTTCTGGGGATTCTTTGCCCAGTCTTAGGTAGTTTCCTTATGGGTGTGATCTAAAGAGTACTTAGCTAAAGACTCAAATGGCACCCTCTGCAGAGCTCTGGAGCTCTTTCCCTCTCTGTGTCACTCTGTCCTCTCTAGTGCCCTTCCCTGTGAATTCCAGGTGCCTTGGTCTCCTTGGATTCCTAGGTCCATCTCCTTAACTTAGGGAGAGCACTGGGCTCTGCCTGGGCTCCTCCTCTCAGCACTGTGACTGGAAACTATCCGGAAAGACACTGTAGGGCTGTCTTTGTTTCCCTTTTCTCAAGGGTAGCTTTTCATTGCCTGATGTCCAATGTCTTGAAGACCATTGTTTCATATATTTTACCTTTTTGTGGTTTTTTTTTTTTTTTTGAGACAGTCTTATTCTGTCACCTAGTTGCAGTGCAGTGGCATCATCAGAGCTCACAGCAATCTCAAACTCCTGGGCTCAAGCAATCCTCCTGCCTCAGCCTCCCAAGTAGCTGGAACTACAGGAGCCTGCCACTGTACCTGGTTAATTTTTCTATTTTTAATAGAGACAGGGTCTCACTCTTGCTCAGGCTGTCCTCAAGCAATCCTCCTGCCTCAGCCTCCTGGAGTGCTAGGATTACAGACATTGCACCCAGGCTATTTTATAATTTTTTTAGTAATTAAATTGTAGGGTAAATCTCATCTTGGCCAGAAACAGAAGGAAGTCTGGTGTGCTCTTTCAATATGTAATTTCAAATTTTTTGTGTTTTTCATTTCAGGAAGTTTTCTTGAATTATAGTTTTTAGTATTTGTTTTCTTCCTTTAGTCTATTTTCTTCAAAGACTCCTATAAATTGGATCGCCTTCTTCCAACTTTGATATTTGTCATTTTCCCTCAAATACTATTCTTTCTTTTTTAAAAAACATGCTCCCCAGGTGGCGCCCATAGCTCAGTGGGTAGGGCGCTGGCCACATACATTGAGGCCAGTGGATTCGAACCCGGCCTGGGCCAGCTAAGGCAACAATGACAATTGCAACAACAACAACAGAATAGCCAGGCACTGTGGTGGGCGCCTGTAGTCCCAGCTACTTAGGAGGTAGAGGCACAAGAATTGCTTATGCCCAAGAATTTGAGGTTGCTGTGAGCTGTGACTCCATGGCACTCTACCCAGGGTGACAGCTTGAGATTCTGTCTCAAAAAAAAAAAAAAGCCATGCTCCTTCTTTCACCCTCTATTTCTCTTAAGCCATGATGTGTTGTTTTTACTTGCTTTGGGTTCCTTGTAGTTTAATTTTCTACTCTGAAACAATTTTTTCTTTTATTTCTAAAGGTTTCCTGATATCTATCATCATTTCTGAGTTTTTCTGGTTGAAAACAACTTCCTATCTATCTTCCATCCTCCAGTGCTGACCATGCTGCCTTGAAAGGGATTGTGTGTTTTTTTTGAGACAGGGTCTCACTATGTCACCCTTGGTAGAGTGCCATAGTGTCACAGCTCACAGCAACCTCAAACTCTTGGGCTTAAGCCATTCTCTTGCTTCAGCCTCCCAGGTAGCTGGGTCTATAGGGGCCCACCACATTGCCCAGCTATATTTTGGTTGCATTTGTCATTGTTGTTCAGCAGGCCCAGGCCAGCCAGAACCCGCCAGTCTCAGTGTATGTGGCCAGCACCCTACTACTGAGCTACTGGCGCTGCCTAACTAGCTATAGTTTTGATCTGTTCTGTGAGCATGTGTGTCTGACACACTTTCATAGTCTCTAAGAAAGGTATTCTACCCTTTATTCTTTTATTCTTACAGCAATTTTGCATGAGATTTGCCCTCTGTACATTTTTGTTGTTCTTCTTTATATCACATTTGTTTTCCTGAACTTTTGGAAGGAGGTGGGGTTCAGGATAGCTTTTCAAATGTCAGAGCTCCCTCTTCTGTTGTTTTTGCATAGTGCTAAAAATTATGGAAGCTTGCTTCTGAGATTTCTTGGCTGTTTCCCTACTGTTACCTGGATGGACATTCTCTTCCCTTACTGAAGTCAACTGAGTAATGACTCTCCCAAAAGAAATCCATGGCATTATCCCTAGAACCTGTGAATGTTACCATATGGCAAAAAGAACACTTTTCACATGTGATTAAGTTAAGAATTTTGAGATGGAGAGATCATCCTGTATTATCTGGGGAGCCCTAAATGCAATCCCATGTGTCTTTATAAGAGAGAGACAGGGGAAGATGACACAAATAGAAGAGGAGGAGAAAATGTGATTGCAGAGGCAGAGATTGAAGTGATGTGTTGCAAGCCAACAAAAACTGGAAGAGGTTAAAAAAAGAATGGAGGGAGCATGGCCCTGCCAACATCATGATCTTGGCCAGTGATACTGATTTTGGACTTCTGGCCTCTAGAATGATGAAAAAATTAATTTCTGTTGTTTCAAGCCACCAAGTTTGTGGTGATTTTGTTACAAAAGCAATAGAAAACTAGTACAGTGCTTGGTACCAGGAGTGGGATGTTTTTCTAACAAATACCTAAAAATGTGGAAATGGTTTTGGAATAAGGTAATTGGATAATAGGTGGAGTCTGGAAGAATATTGAAGAACATTATATAAAAATCCTAGGTTGCCTAAAGCAGACTATTGGTAGAAATATGGATGTTGAAGGCACTGCTGGTGAGGGCTCGGGGAAACAAAGAATATGGTGGAAGAAGTCTACATCATCTTAGAGAATGCATATATCATTATAAGCTGAATATTAGTATGAATATGACCATTAAAGATGTTGTTGGTGAGGGCTCAGAAGGAAATGAGTAACATGTTATTAGAAACTGTAGAAATAGGGATTCTTGCTATGAAGTAACAGAAAACTTGGTTTACCAGTAATTGTGTCCTACAGCTATGTGAAAAGCAGACTTATAAGCAATAAACTTGGATGGTTAGCTAAGGAGATTACCAAGCAGAGTGTTGAAGTGGAGGCTTTTTATTCTTGCTGTTTATAGTAAACTTTTAAAGGAAAGCAATAAACTGAGGGAAGAGCTACTAAGCAAAAAGGAATGAAGACTTGATGATTTGGGAAATTCTCAGCCTATCCAGATTGCCAAAGATGCTAAAATTAGAATATTTGCTGTTAGGAAAGCATGCTCTGGAGAGGATAAAAGTGTGGCTGGGCAAACTTTTGCTAGTACTGAAGAGATTAGGCATTCATGGATTCCCTCAATCTTTACAGCAGAATTCTGTAATAGAGATGGAATTAACAAGGAAAGATCTACACTTAACAAAAATAAATAAATAAATGAATTCCTACTCTTATTACCCCCCCCAAAGGAAAGATCTGTGGAGGGCCTAAGGGAGAGGCAACAAGATCCACAAGGTTTTTGAGGACGTCATACCAGCAGAAACACTGCTAGCTTGTACTGAAAGGCACAGAGATGAAATGAAATAAAGAAAGGCTATCAGACTCCGAAGGTTCTGCAAGCTGGATACAGAGTAATAAAGCTACTTAGCTTCAAACATGGGCTTTCCCTCAATAAAAAGGAAGAATGACCCCATCGATGGGAGTCTTGGGTCCATAGTATCAATCTTTGGGCTACAAAAGATTATTCCCAGGCCTTGAAACCTAATGGAATCTACTCTGCTAGGTTTCAAAGTGGCTTGATAACAGTGACTTCTTAATTCCTTCCATTTTCTCCCTTTTGAGATAGGAATGTCTATAACTATTATGCTATGCCCATACTACCACTATATTTTGGAAGCAGATAACTTATTTTCTTGCTTCACAAACTCACAGATGGAAAGAATTTTGCCCTGGGTTGGCATACTCAAAGTTCCACCCATGTCCGATTTACATGATGAGATTTGAAACTTCTGAGGTGATGGTTTTAACATGAGATTTTGGACCCAAGTTGATACTGTAATGGCTCGACACTTTCGAGAGTGTCAGGATAGGGTGAATGTATTTTGTCTGTGGATGGACATCAATGTTTAGGAGACACAGAGTGGACTATTGTAGGTTGAATAATGGCTCTCCAAATGATATTTATGTGTTAATTTCTAGAACCTGTGAATTCTATAGTGGCAAAAAAAGGACTTTGCTGATGTGATTAAGTTAAGGATCTTTTGATGAGGAGATCACCTGGATTACTCAGATGAATCCTGAATTCAATAAAAAGTGTTCCTATAAGAGAGAGCTAGGGGGAGATGATACAGAAGAGAACACAGTGTGACTATTGAGGCAGAGATTGGGGTGATGTGGCCACAAACCAAGGAATCCTGGCAGCCTCTGGTGGGAGTAGGGCTCTGCTGACACTTGATTTTGGCCCAGTGATACTGATTTCAGACTTCTGGCCTCTATAACTGTGAGAAAATGAATTTCTGTCATTTTAAGCTACCAAGTTGTTTTGTTGTTATTATTATTATTATTATTATTTTTATTTTTGGGGATTCATTGAGAGTACAAGAAACCAGGTTACACTGATTGCATTTGTTAGGTAAAGTCCCTCTTACAATCGTGTTTTGCCCCCAAAAGTTGTGGCACACAGCAAGACCCCACCCCCCTCGCTCTTTTGTTGTTATTATTGTTATTTAGAGACAGGGTCTCACTCTGTCACCTAGGCTGAAGTACAGTGGCACAACTATAGCTCACTGTAACCTCAAATTCCTGGGCTCCAGCAATCCTCTTGCCTCAGCTTTCTAGCTAGCTGGGATTATAGGTGCATGTCAACATGCTTGGCTTATTTTTTTTTTTTAAATACATGTATTTTATGATTCTTCATTACATTATTTCCCCCCCCCCCCGACCCCTCCATGGTAAGACAGAACTGATTTACAGAAAAGAATACAGAAAACACCAAAGCTCCTGGTAGAGGGAGAGATTTCAAGTGGGGAGAGAGATGTTCTCTCCGTTCCTCTCCCGGTCTTTCCCCGTCTCCTCTTCTAGGCCTCTAGCCTCAGGGTATATATAGGTGTATGGGTTCCTTGGCCAGGAAAC
>CAUYRH010063983.1:0-43065 GCA_963574655.1 Perodicticus potto
GGTGTGATGCATCAGGCCTGCCAAGTTGTGAAAAGAGAAGTAGCCTGGCTCGGAGCCTATGGCTCCACGGGCTAAGGTGCCAGCCACGTACACCTGAGCTGGTGGGTTCAAATCCAGCTCAGGCCCGCCAAACAACAATGATGGCTGCAACCAAAACATGGCTGGGTGTTGTGGCAGGCACCTGTAGTCCCAGCTACTTGGGAGGTGGAGGCAAGAGACTCGCTTGAGCCCAGGAATTGGAGGCTGCTGTGAGCTGTGATGCCACGGCACTCTATCCAGGGTGACAGCTTGAGGCTCTGTCTCAAAAAAAAAGAAAAGCGAAGTAGCCTGAAATAAAAATATTCATAGACTTAGGGCATTTTTTAAGTGAACTTGCTGGTTGCCCAGGGTCCTAAAAGGAGAAATACTGGAAGAGTAGGAACCAGGTCTTAGAAAGATTCATCTAAATAGACCTGTGAGAGTGGTTATAAAGTGTGAAGGTCTTAGTAATGGCATTGAACCAGTCAAGTGGGCAGAATGACTCAGTCATTTGACATCAGTCCGTATTTCTTATGGGCCCCCCTAGTACAAAAACAATGAACACCTGAGTGGAACAGCCATAGCAGAAGGGACAGAAGCTATGAGTGGGCCCAGTAGCCAAGGGCTTACTTACCAAGGCTGGTTTGGCTGCCACAGCTGCTGAGCATCCAACCTGCCAGCAACAAAAAGTAAGATGGAGGCCATATTTGCCACCAGCCCTTGAAGAGATGAACTTGGTGGCAAGTTGACTATTCTGGATTCCTTCACCCTAAAAAGAGCAATGATTCAATTTAACTAATATCAACATATAAGTCCAGTATGCACTTGACTTTTTTACCCCTTGAGATTTCACCAACACAACTCTCGTAAGACTTACAGAGGACTTCATCAGCTAACCGACATTGCCTTAGGCCAAGAGACCCGATTAATAGCAAAAAAAAAGCAGCAGTGGCAATAGGCATTTGACCATGAGAGTCACTGGTCCTGTCACCTGCAGCACCCTCAGGAGTCACCAACCTGATAATGATAGAATAGCCTCTTAAAAAAGCAGTGGAGATGTAGACTTCAATATGGCATCATCTGGACACCATATGGATTCTAAGTTAATAACCATAATATGGTACTGTGCTCCCTGTAGAGGGGATACATGAGTCAGGAAATAAAGCAGGGAAGTAAGAGTGGCTCCACTTTCCCATAACCTGTAGCCCACTTGGGAATTATATGCTCCCAATCCTGCAATAGTAGGCTCTGAGGTCTAGAGGTCCTGGTCCTCAGAGAGGGAATGCTTCAATGTGGACTTTCAGCTTTAAACTTCAAGCTGCACTTGCAAAGAAGTTCCTTTGTCTTCCTCATACCAGAAAGCCAACAGGGATTGGAGAGGAACCATCATAGAACAGAAGATCGGGCTGCTGCTGGACAATGAGGGCAGGGAAGACTATCATCAGTACTGAACAGATTCACTGTGGCAACGCTCAGTGTTCGTGTGGCCTGCTTTAATAATAAATGGGCAGATACAGAACCTTGCCCTGAGAAGAGCATGGTAGCCAGGGGCTCAGATGCTCAGGGGTGAAGATCTGGTTCACACCACCAGACAAGGGACCTAGACTAGTAAAAGGGTCAGCCAAAGGCAAGGGGTATCCAGAAGTAGGTGGGTGGCATCAGTAATAGCTTCAAGAACAACTGAGCAGGAAGAGCTATGGTTTGTCCCACTGATTCTTTGCCTCTAAATTCCCTGGAAAATGAGACCAACCTTTATCCTGAAGGACCTATTTGCACATGAGGAAAACTTCTAAGTGGAACTAAGTGACAAAAAACTTCTAAATGGATCTAAGTGACTGCAGTGGACACTCTTGCTGTCTACCCCAATTCCCTTTCCCCCTAACATCCACCCCTCTGCTGCTGGGAATTTTGCTGACAGCTCATAGCTGCATTCCTTCCTGGGAATTACCCTGGATTGCAGGGAACTGCTTTCTCCGAGGTTATTCTTCCTCCCGGAACATAACTCATAGCTAGTGACTAACTAGTGCCAGGACACAGCCACCACATCCTTGACTCAGTTTGGGACCCCTCTGAAGGTCTGTCCCAGCTCCAGATCTCTTTATGGAACTGGCTGAAACGTTGATCGCAATAACATTGCTGATTGGTTTCTCCCATTGGTGAATCTAGTCACCCTTATTTTCCGACAGGTGCATTTCCTAAGAGCAGCGCACAAGAAGCCTCTGCTGTACTTACCTGGCAGGGGAGGCACCATGATTACAGAGATGGTTTTCCTGGGGTGAGGCTTATCCATTGCACTCCAGGCGTGCTGACCCCTGCAATTTCCCCAAATGGGGGAAAGTCGACTATCTAATTTGTCATCATGGGGTGTTGCATTCATGCTCTTCCCTGTTAATTTAAAATTTTTTTTTAAAAAAGTGAAACTGACTGACACAGATCCCTGTCTCGGGGTCTATTTCCAATGAATTCAATGTAAGTCAGCACATATCACTTCACAGAGCCGAAGTTTACATCAGATGCACTTTTCCATAATGATATGTGAATGCCCCCACCCACCCCACACCCCTCCTCCTGAATGAGTGACAGTTGGCACAGAGCTGGTCCCACGCGAAGATTTTTCTAAAGGCTTACAGGGAAGAAGTCTGTGTATAGCCAGAGTCTATTCCAGCTTGGTGGAATCACAGGGATTTCAGATGAGCCTGCACTAAAAATGAAGCCAGTGTTGCTGTCCCAGAGTTATAAGACCCACACACTCCCACCCAAGCATATGGGAGACTGCAGACTTAAGAGATGGGGGCAAAGATGCAAGGCTTCCGCAGACAGGAAATGAAATGCTACCTCCTACATCTCTGCCTCAAGATGCTGAAAGTGGAAGTTGGAGCCCCCCTCTGCAAATCCACTGGCAAGCTTCTCTGAAGCTGTTTCACAGTAGGAACACATCGCTTGTGTCTGGAATTAAAGTCTAACCAAGAAGAAGTTCGAAACTGCCTAAACAGCCTTGAAATCTACCAGGTTCACACCTATTCCTTTTTTTTTAGACAGAGCCTCAAGGTGTCGCCCTGGATAGAGAGCCGTGGCATCACAGCTCACAGCAACCTCCAATTCCTGGGCTCAAGCGAGTCTCTTGCCTCCGCCTCCCAAGTAGCTGGGACTACAGGTGTCCGCCACAATGCCCGGCCATTTTTTGGTTGCAGCCGTCATTGTTGTTTGGCAAGCCCGGGCTGGATTCGAACCCGCCAGCTCAGGTGTACGTGGCTGGCGCCTTAGCCCGTTGAGCCACAGGTGCCAAGCCAGTTCACACCTATTCTATTAACCATGCCTTCCTACCTGCTTCCATGATATTTAGCACACCTGTAACTCTTTTTTTTTTTAATTTTTATTAAATCATAATTGTGTACATTGGTGCAATCATGGGGCACAATGTGCTGACTTCATATAAAATCTGAAATATTTTCATGGAACTCTTAGTGTTCCCTGTACTATACAATAGTTATTTTTCTGGGACCATTCACCTAACATACTAGGAGAACCTTCAGAGCAAGAATTGAGACTATATTCATCTCTGCATTCCAAGGGCCTGGGTGAGGGATGTGACTTCCAGGTCCAGGTCCTGGGAGATGGGACAGGTGACATGTAACCTCAAGTGATTTCCAAACTGCAAACATCAAGCCAACTACAAAAGCTACTTAAATATGAGTGTGTGAAAAGTTGATATATTCTTTGATAAAATACTAAACATATTTTAAATAAAAGAATGCTGTGATTTTTATTTTTTCCTGTAGAATCATCTATTTTCTAATTTTCTTAGTAAATGGCATGTAGTTTATCATGTTTAAGTTTCTTTTGGGGGGGGGTAGAGTTCCGTGGTGTCACAGCTCACAGCAACCTCCAACTCTTGGGCTTAAGCAATTTTCTTATCTCAGCCTCTTGAGTAGCTGGGACTATAGGCTCCTACCACAATGCCCAGCTATTTTTGTTGTTGTTGTTGCAGTTCTCACTGTTGTTTTAGTTGGCCCCGGGCTGGGTTCAAACCTGCCAGCCTCAGTGTATGTGGCTGGCGTCCTACTCACTGAGCTATGAGCACCACCCATGTTTAAGTTTCTTAAAAGGAAAGAGAGAAAAGGAAACAACAATTTCTAGAAATTGTGTCCATTATTGCAACAACAAACTGACATCAGACTCGCTTTATAAAAGTCCTTAGCTTCCTGCTATAGCTTTATGGAAATAAATTTGCAAGCAACCTGCATAAACAGCGAGCCTGGGCGCTCTTGATGCCCAAAGGACCCAGGCTCAGAGCTGAGGACAGACACATCTCTCTGCTCCCAAAAGAAGCTGATACCACCTTCTCTTCCTTCGGTATATCAGGGCCAGAGGTCAGCACATCAACAGTCCTTGCGTCAGAAAAATAAAACACAAATCAAAAATCCTGTAAATCAAAACACATATATTACATCTTTATATGTGTGTTTTTTAAGTCTGGGAACACACACATTATTAAGAATCTGGGTTATTGGCTCGGCGCCTGTGGCTCAACAGGCTAAGGCGCCAGTCACGTACACCTGAGCTGGCGGGTTCGAATCCAGCCCGGGCCGCCAAACAGCAATGATGGCTGCAACCAAAAAATGGCTGGGCATTGTGGCGGGCGCCTGTAGTCCCAGCTACTTGGGAGGTGGAGGCAGGAGACTCGCTTGCGCCTAGGAATTGGAGGTTGCTGTGAGCCGTGATGCCACGGCACTCTATCCAGGGTGACAGCTTGAGGCTGTGTCTCAAAAAAAAAAAAAAAAAAAGAATCTGGGTTATCAGTGAATTTCACTTAGAATGTCGCTAATTAACTTTCTTTTTACAACATATATGTGTACTTTAAAAATCCAATAATAATGAAAACAAAATTGTCATTTGGGAGAAATATACATGGACAGAGGTGGCAGAACTCTGTAGTTAGCACTGCTCTCTAACTGTTTGCCAAGAATTATCAGGGGAGGACACGAGTCTTGAAACCTGAGAAGAACGGCCGGGGAATCCTTGAGTGCTGGAGCTGCTGGGGCTCTCAAGACCACCCTGTCCTCCACAAGCAGATAAACTGAGGCTGAGCCATTTTAGGGTCACATGGCTCTGCAGTGGCAAAGCCAGAACAGTAACGCCGGCCCCCCACACCCTGTTCCTTTTCACCCTGCAACTCCGTGTCTCCTTTGGGAGCTGCTGGAGCTGGAAAACCCACATGTGTCCATCAACCACTCCCACCAAACCCTTCCTTTAAAAAGGGGAGGGGAAAGTTAGAGAAGGAAAGAAAGCAAGAAGAAAGAAAAAAAGGACATAAAGACAGAAAGTGCTCCTCTCACCCCTTTGACAAAGCAGAAAGGGAGACAGGCCTCTCTCCAATCTCACCTATTTCACTGACTCTGGGGGCAGAGCAGCCTTTGGTGACATTATTTTTCCTCCAAGGCTACCTTTGATCTTCATCCAGGTGACATCTAGTTAAGATGAACATCAAAGGCAGAAGGGAGCCAGGATAAGACTTGTCCAAGTGCCGACTCTCACTACGACTGGCTGGACTGAGAGGGCCTGATTGTGTGACAGACGAGGCCAGGACCCCAGGGGACTCTTCTTGGAATGAATGGGAGAAGGAGAGAGGATGCTTCTTGCTCGAATTGTTCTCATTTTGCCAGGAAATAACCCTTTCTGCCTTTTCTCTCCTACCGCAATTCTAGTCTCAGAAGGAGAGGGCGATGTCTTTTTCTCCCGCTTCCAGGAAGCGTGGTGGCAAATCCTTACTGCATGGGCACGTGTGCACATTAATTTATGCCGCCTGCTGCCTTTGTGTTTGGGAACAAGTCAGGCTCCTTTGTGTAATTGCCTGATGAAACATTCCCGTCCATGCTGTCAACACAAATTATACCCTTAAATAATGAGCGCTGCCCCCCACCCCCACCGCTACACAGATGAAAAGGCGTTTCTGAGCTCTGAGGACCCCTGCCCACTGCCCTGTCCCAACTTACGACCTTGCTGTCCGCCCTCCACCTTCCCAGGACAGTTGCTAGGAGACAAGAGAGAAAGCTGGACTGGTCCATTCCTGTCCATTTGGGAGTAGGGGGAGCAGAGGAGGGAGGGCCCCAGAACAAAGCATGATAGAGATCTCAGAAGGGGGGCTTCTCCATGGGGAGGGGGCTTTCCCCTCAAGGAGGGGTCTCACTCTTCTTCTGATGCTTTTTCTCCCGGTGTTGGTTTATAGCAGTAGAATGTACATACACATACACCTTTACCCGACACATACACAAATATACACACCTGCACACACCCACATGTGCACCCATAGAGCAGGGACGTTACAGAGAAATCAAGCTCCTGAAAACCCTCAACAAGAATGAGGGTGTGAAGGAGGGAGGGAAATAGTAGTTACAGTCAACAATGGTGGCTCTCACTCCGCAGAAAACATCATGTCTTCTCAGGCTTCCTTGGGAGTAATCACACACACAAGGCACAGTTGCATGCGCACACACACACACACACACACACACACACTCCTCTTTCTCACACTAAGTCAAAGCACACTACAGGCCATCCGGACAAGGAGTTCATCTCAGTCTGCTCAGGCCACCATAACACGACACCACACAGCAGACATGTATTTCTCACAGCTCTGGAAACTGGAAGTCCAAGATCAAGGTCCCAGCAAGGTCAGCACCTGGTGAGGGTTCTCCTCTTGGACTTAGGGTAACAGGCAGCTAAATTAATGCACTCACACTCATGCACCGAGGATTTGCTACTACATTTCTTGACAGCTGCCTTCTCCTGTGTCCTCAAATGGCCTTTCTTTGGTGTATTTGGGGGGAGAGTGGGGGGAGAGAGACAGATATCTCTAGCTCTTATATGACCACCAATCCTATTGGATTAGGGCCCCACCCTCATAACTTCCTTTAACCTTAATAACCTCCTAAAAATCCTACCTCCAAAAACAGTCACACTGGGGGTTAGGGCTTCCACATATGAGTTAGGGAGTGGGGGGATACAATTCCTCCTCCAAATATACCTACATTGATCCTCCAGCCAAATGAAAAATCCATTTGTAATGTAAATATCACGGCCATCTGTTCTTCCACTTAAAATTGGTGGCACTGAGGACTTTTTTAAAGCAGGAGCATGAACACTGTTTTATTTTGAACTATAAGCTGGAAATATGAAGTAGGAAGGGATTGCCCTTCCCCGTGGGTTCCAGAGCACACCCCTCCATATTACAGAAAGGGGAAACTGCAGCCTAAAAGGCGGGAAAGGTAACTCCTTCACTTCCACCAGCTCCTACTGGCCACACCCAACATTGCCAGGCGCTTGGCTGCTCACCTGTCTCTGCCCCTCACGCCACGGAGAGGGGTGGGACTGGGTTTAAGCCCCTGTTTAACCCAAGGCTGACCGAAGGCGCAGGACACAGGAGGTGCCCCTGTGAGGAGAGGGAAGAAGACACAACAGGCTACATCAGCACCACCCCAATCCATACTTCACACCAAATTTTTCTTCTCCCCTCTGTATTGAAACCAACGTTTGACCAGCCTCTTCCCCATGTTCTGTAGCTTCCCTGGGACTCCATCCAGCCCTCCCCACCCACAAGAAAGGCAGAGCAGAGAGGAGGAGGAGGAAGAGGAAGAGAAGGAGGAAGATTAGAAAGAGGAGGAGGAGAAAGAGGAAGCTTTTGGTGCAACCAGTTTATGTTCAAGCTCACAGGTCCTTTCACAGAATCACCCCCAACTCCCTCCCCTCCATCTATGACCTTGGGCACAACAAGCCTCAGCTTTCTCACCTGTAAAACAGGACAATAAAGCACCCCCACAGAGCCTGGGGGTGGGTTAAGCAAAGGCAAGTGTATGAGGAATGTGCTGTGTCCAGCACCAAGTATAAATAAATCCTAACAGTTACTCCCTGGACGTAAGAATGCCTCCCCAACAGCCCGCTGGGTCAGAAGTAGGTTAGAGAGTATTTTCACTTAGAAATACAGCCTAGAGCAGAGCCATTAAATCATAGTTCGCAGGGATTGGAAGAAACCCATCAGACCTCCCAACTCAGGCATTCAGTGGGTAAGAAAACAGCCCCCGTGGTGAGATGGCTCGTCCAAGGTCACAGGGCTCCAGAGAACAGAGCAGGACCCCTCAGCCTCTCCATAGTCATACTTGCAGCTCTAAGAAAGATTTTGAAGAGTCTGGGGCTGTGCCAAGAGTTACATGAAGTACAGCAACTACTTACAAGGCGGGACTAGAGTGTTTCCAAATTCTCAACAGATACCCATCTTCCAGGTCCAGAACAAGAAACGGGAATTCCTGAAATCATGTTATTTTGAAAATACTTCTAACATTCTTCATGCTCGATTTATTAAGAAAGATGTTTAATAAGCAAGAACAATTCAGTTTGGTTGTATTAACAAAGAACTGTAGTCTATAGAGAGTATTCAGGCAGCAGGAAATGGCAGAGGACATAACGGGGAGGGGACCCTCGAACAACGTAACATGTGGCTCTCCTGGTGGGGAACACCATCACACACAGTCATGTGTCAAATGGCCACACGATGGACTTGTGCTTCCCAGACTTGTTATTTCTTGGAACAGCATTCAAAGCATCTGATCGCATATCCTATGCACATAAACTTAGCAATATACATTTTCATTACAAGAAAAACTCACAGCGAGCGGCTCTTTAACATGGTCGTGAGAATCCCAGAGACAGACTGAGGAGATCACGGCTGGCTCTGGGCGATGCCAGCCTTAACCCTGACTCTGACCTTGGGCAACTCCAGCACATGCTATGGACTCAGTGCCAGTGCAACCTCCAAAGCCACGGGGGCTGTGTGTTGGGTATAAACTTTAATTCCCATGAAAGACATAGGTTTTTTCCCCCATTTTCCTGATTTCACAACTATTTTTTCTCAAGATTCAAATTCTCCAAGTATTGCCAGGAAGAATTTCGTACATGAAAACAGGAGGCAGGAGGGTGGCCTTCTTCCTGCCTGACAGCCTGTCCTCTGCAAGGACACAGCCTTGCCATGGCTGGACACAGGGCACCCTGAGGTTCATTCATTCAACCCAACAGTATTCTGAACCACGAGTCCCCCCATGCTCCTGGGCCTGGGGCTCTGCATGCATTTCCTATGGCTCCTGTAACAAACTGCCCCAAGCTGGGCAGCTTAAAACAGCAAAAAACGGGCTCGGCGCCTGTGGCTCAGCGGGCTAAGGCGCCAGCCATGTACACCTGAGCTGGCGGGTTCGAATCCAGCCCGGCCCGCCAAACAACAATGACAGCTGCAACCAAAAAATGGCCGGGTGTTGTGGTGGGTGCCTGTAGTCCCAGCTACTTGGGAGGCAGAGGCAAGAGACTCGCTTGAGCCCAGGAATTGGAGGTTGCTGTGAGCTGCAATGCCATAGCACTCTATCCAGGGTGACAGCTTGAGGCTCTGTCTCAAAAAAAAAAAAAAAAACCAGCAAAAACGTGTTCTCTCACAGTTCTGGGAACTAGAAGCCTGAAATCAAGGTGCCAGCAGGGCCATGCTCCCTTCTGGGCACTAGCCAGTCTTCTGCAGAAAGAATTCTTCCTCAAATGCTCCCGGAAACCCTTGCCCTCCTGGTTCATAGCTGTGTTACTCCGGTCCCTGTGTCCATCTCCACGGGGACTTCTTCCCACTGTGTGTCTCTGTCACCCTAATCCAGCATGACCTCATCTTAATTTGATTGCATCGGTAAAGGCCCCATTTCCAAATAAGGCCATGTGCACAGGTTCCAGGAGTTAGTTCCTCCGTGTATCATTATGGGGACACAATTAGACCCACAGCAGGCTCCAACAGCCAACGAGGCAGACGTGGTTCTGCCCAGAGCTGAGTTTCCTGAGAGAATGGTGGGTCCGTTCAGGGCACCACAGAGGGTGAGCAGGAGGAATGGCATATGAATGGCACAAGGGGAGAGGTGCCTCCCTCAGAGCCTGGTGATCTGGGAAAACTTCCTGGAGGAAGACACATCTATGCGGCATGAGCAGGATACAGTGTGGGAGGGTCTCAGAGAAAAAAGAGCAGCGATAAATGAAGGACTAGGGTGAACTGAGCAAGCCTTGGCTTTGGTCCTACTTGTCCCTTTGTCCCTGAGGTCTCAGCATGGCTGCCTCCTTCCCAGTCCTCAGGCCTGGGTGTGAAGGTCACGTCTTGGAAAGATCTTCCTAAACCAGCCTTCATCCACTCCTCTACATCCCGTCATCCTCTTGGCCCCTTCGAGACATTCTCACAACCTGCCACGGTTACACGCTTGCTCCCATCTGGGCTCCCTTTGATGCCAGAAGTCAGCTCCCGAGGGCAGGGGTCCTGCCACCTCCTTCACAGGTGCACCCATGGCACTTGGCCCAAGGTCCAGTTGTATGCAATTAAAATGAACAAAGAAATGATGAAATATGTGAATGAACAAATGGAAATAGGTTCATTTGGGCTTAATGGAAGATTTGGGAGCAGAAAGTGGCAAGATTCTCAGGAGGGAGATGTGGGCCAGAACACTCAGGCCCCCTGCAGCCAGGTGGGGGAGCTTAGACTTGCTCTAAGAGCAATGAAGGTTAAGGGTAAGGGAGGTGTTGTGGAGTAGAGTTTGGTAGGGTGGGGTATAGTGGTGTTTTGACTTCGGAAAGTGAGTGGAGGGATTGTATGTGACATCCAGCGATGGACACAGGTCCCAGGAATCTAGGTAGAAATGGATCCCAAGGAAGCTGGAGATTGGCACCTAGCAAACTCATTACAAAGAGCAGGTCTCAGTAGATACAGAGTGAGCGAGCGAGTACAAGAAGGGGCCCATATTGGAAGCTATTTAACTTCTGGTTAGATTTGGGGAACCTTGAAAAAAGGCACAGAATTCCTGCTTCTTGGGAACTCTGTGCCACTGATGTGTTCTCCTCCTCAGAGTTTGGGAGGCAAATCCCATTACTAGCACCTTGGCTGTTCTTTTCTTTCCTCCCTCCTGGACCAAAGAGAAGGCAGGTCTGTGCACTTCTGGGGGAAAACTCCCCCTATAATGGCCAAGAGCCAGAAGATGCAGGAGCCTGCGGGTGACAGCGGACACCTTACTGCTTCAATCAGCTCTGAACTGGCTTCACAGGTGTCTCCTGCAGTATTAGCCCTGGGCTCTGCTAGACACAGAGAAAGATGCTGGGGAGGAAGCCTTTGAAGACCCAGCCACCTGGCTGGGTTCAGAGGCCGCCAGCTGTGCCCTGCCCCACACTCCCTGCAGGACAGGAAGGTCACCAGACACCTGCAGACTACGGATCTCCCTTTGCATCTCCACAGCAGAGGATTTGCAGACCCCTGGGGCTTTTCCTGCTTTCTGTGAGCAGGAACTGAAAAGAATAGGCTTGGTCCAGCTTTATTTTTATTTGTCAATGTACCAGCACCACTTTGACTGATGCTACTACAGGAACTGTTCACCAGCCAGTGAGGGCAGAGAGCCTCTGGGGACACTAAATAACCAAGGGTATTTTGAATCATTTGCTGTTGAGATGCAGGGAATATAAGTCAATCCTCAAAAGTATTAAGTCCCTACTATGTGACCTGGTCCAGAGGGGTTAATAAAAATGATGAGAGTGTGGGTGAACCAGCCCTCTCATCTCTCACTGATGGGAATATAAATTGGTACAATCTGTATGCAATGCAGTTTGGTAAGACAAGACTTGATCCAAAAAACTAACAGAAACACAAACCCTTTAACATGGCTTTTCCTTTTCTAAGACTTTATCCCACAGATCTACTCACCCAGGTGAAATGACAGTTTTCTATCACAGCATTTTTTTTTGAGACAGAGTCTCACTTTGTCACAGTCAATAGAGTGCTATGGCATCATAGCTCACAGTAACCTCAAACTCTTGGGCTCAAGTGATTCTCTTGTCTCAGCCTCCCAAGTAGATGAGACTATAGGCATCGACCACAACACCCAGGTATTTTTTAGAAATAGGGTCTCGCTCTTGCTCAGGCTAGTCTGGAACTTGTGAGCTCAAGCAATCCACCCACCTCAGCCTCCCAGAGGGCTAGGATTCAGACATGAGCCACCTGGCCCGGACAGCCCCCTCAAGGCATGACTAGGCAGAATCTAGGATCTGCTACCTCATCGACACACAAAATCACCTTCCACATTCAGAACTGTAGGCAGCCCGCATGCACACACTACATGGGCCTCTCCTTGGTCTAGCTGAGTGTCTTTAGGCAGCTGGCTTGCCCAGATAAGTGATGGAGAGAGAGAATGCACCCAAGATGGAAGATGCAATTTATTTATAAACTAATCTTAGAAATAACAGTCCATCAAATCTGCTGTATTCTCCTTGCTAGCAGCGAGTCACTAATTCTAGCCTACAGTCAAAGGAAGGGGAGTTTAGGTCCACCTCCTAAGGGGACAAGCATCAAAGAATTTGATGGACATAATTTTAGAATCACCACACCAAGATAAGGAAGGAAAAGAGGAAGGGAGCAAGGAAGGAAGGGAGGGAAGGAGGGAGAAAGGGAAGGAAGAAAGGAAGGCAGAGAGGGAAGGAGGAAGGAAAGAAAGAAAGGAGGAAAGGAGGGAGGAAAAGGGAGAGAAAGAGAAAGAAAGAAAGAATGCAAGCAAAGTCCAACTATGAGGTCTCCCAATTAAATTCATGAACTTGCCACTGTCTGCTTACCTTGGCAGCACTGTGCAAATAACTTGGTAAACTTTCATAACCTTGGTACCTTAGTGTCTTTTAGCTATGTTTGTATCTACATGTGATGGTGTCTTGCTGAGTGACATTCATTACTATTTTTCATGATTTTGTGTGCTATCACAAGAATGTCAGAGTTTGAATTAGAGCAACGGACAAACATAAAATTTCTTGCTAAATTTTTTTTTTTTGGATCAAGTCTTGGCAAGAGTGGAAGTGAAATCAGGGACATGGTAATCCAAGTTTATGAAGATAATACCATGAAGAAAATGGAGGTGTGGGGCAGTGCCTGTGGCTCAAGGAGTAAGGCACCAGCCCCAGCCAAAAAGAAAATGGAGGTTGATTAAACATTTTTCCTAGTAAGAGGAAATGTCACTGATGAAGAGAGGTCAGGGCAGCCAGTAATGAGCAGAATCAATGAGAACATTGCAAAAATTTGTTGAATTTTGCATCAAAATTGTTGGCTGACTGTGAGAAGCATAGCAGACCAAGTAAACACCAATAGAGAAATAGGAAAATCTTAACTGAATATCTCGGCCAACAACTCATGGCTCTTGCATCACAACAATGCACTAGCTCACATAGCACTGTCTACGAGGCCTGGCTCACTGAGTCTGGAGCCTGGCTGACTGAGTCTGGAGTTCTCATAGTCACCCTCTATGCTGAGTGGCATTGCACTTGGGTACATCAATAACACTTGATACTACTGAAAAGCCAGGACAAGTGCCAAACAGAGCTGTAAGTAGGAGTGCCGGGCAGCAGAAGCAGCAGCAGTTCATTATCCAGGGCTGACAGAGACGGAGCAGCTGAGTGGGAGCCCAACCGTGACGTCTGCATGCAGATCTATGCCCACAGAGCCAGGGAGGGCATGCTGGCTGCAGAGGGTGCATTTGGAGAGCATCTTTCTGGCATCATTGGTGAATAAGAGGCAAAGAGGGATCTCGTGTAGGCAGCTGGACAGGAAGGGAGAGGTCACAGGGAGAGGTGGAGACCTTGAACGTGAATGGTGTGGAATAAGACTCTCAGAGACCACGGACGTTTGGGGCACAATATCATGATCCAAGCTTATTTTTAAAAGATGTCTTTGGCAGCCCTGCAAAAATGGAACATAAGAAGTCATTGGTGGGATGCAGGAGAGTACCAAGAGGAGCACGGAAACGGAGGAGACACCAAACAAAGGTGGTGACAGAGCTTGGAAGACAAGAGACGCTAGGGTGGTAGATTACAGAGGCTGTTTACGTGGAAGAAACAGGACAAGAGGAGTCCAAGCTTTGCAGTGTCTCTCCTGTAGGTAACGCTAAAATGTTCCTCCGATATAAAAATGTCCAATTTCAGCCCACAGCTTCTAATGTTTTTCTCTCTGCCCGGTTTTCCCATCTTGGGCCTGCAGGTGCACGAGAGGGTGTGCACAGGCGTACACATGCACACGCGCACACACACTATTCTGAGCTTTTGTCACATCTGCCACCTCTATTTATTTTATTGGAACAATTTCTTTGACGCCAGAGGAGGTAATCAGAATATCTGTTGGGGGAAGGCAAGAACTGTTTATATTCTTGACCTGATCCCAAACACCCAGCAGAATCCCTAGAGAACAATTAATTAAACGGTTATCTCTGGGTCTGGCTTGGAGATTTCTCCCATCTTCTCGCTTAGTCTCCGTCTCCTGTCTCCCCTAACCCCTTCTTTACCCTCCTTCCCCCACCTTGTACCCACTGGTTAAGTAACTAAATTTCATTTCCCTTAGTGGTGGAACATAGCTTTGTTTTTAAGACACTCACCATCTAAAAGCTTTATTTTTTTCCCCCTTGTAACCATGTTGATGCTATATTTAGTAATTTTATTAAGGAGATAATTTACGTAAATTCCATACCGGAGCCCTGCTGAGTAGCAAGCTAACTAATTCTATTCTTCTTATTAGGGAAAACAGACAAACCAAATGAGATTTAAAGACTAGACAGATGAATTTGCGTCTGTGCTGAAATCAGGCCTGGGACCTCGGTACGCGTGTCCAGGGATGTGAAGAACAGAACGCTGTGTTCCACCCACCAGCAACAGTGGAAAGGCAGGGAGGGAGAGGGAATATATTTCAATAAAGGGAGAGAAATACAGCACCAAGATTTCACAGGGGGGACAGTGGGACTCACAGTGGGACCCTGGAAGAGCATCCACAGATCTAAAATGAAAATATCCCTCTTTCCTCTGCCCCCCTGAGTAGGTCCCAGTTGTACCTGACACTGTCAATGGACCGATCTTCCCAAGAGTTTTTCACGGCTGTGTTTGCTGATATTTTTCAGCTGCCCTCTCAAAGCCTGAAGGCACCAGGTCTGTTCAGTTGACTCATTCATTCTCTGTCTCAGCACCAAGGACATATACGTGGGCTCCTTAATAAATACAGGGGAACCCCCACCTTCAACAAAGCCAGTACATGGAGGAAAAAAATGGACTTAGTTGTACCAAAGGCATCAAGGAGTGGTTATTAGCTTTACACAAAGACAAACCAGAGAATTCTTTTAAATCCCCAGCTCCCTCAGTGCATGGGAAATGAGATTCAATTTAGAAAAAAATTCAATTGATACACAACTTTTGAGAATGCTCTGATGGTAAAAAGAAGACACAGCGGGGATGAGACACTGATGGTGATTAAGAAAAGGAACAGGACATCATTTCCCTCCTTCCCGGTAGGTCTGATATTAAAATGGAACCAGGGCCTCGTACATGCCAAATACTTTGCAGACACCATCACCTTGGCTGGTCCTCATGGGAGCATTGGGAGGAGGAGATTTGCTTTATGGTACAGAGGAGGAAACTGAGGCTCTGAGAGGCTGAGCAGCTTGTACAGAGCCAGTGATAACTGGGGGCAAACTGAGAACTCGGGACTTCTGCCACCCCACAATTCCCTCTTCCTCAGTGACACATTTCCATGGAATTTGAAGCTGTCTTCCCTCCTCTAAGCAAATCACTGCACAACACAAGTAAAGGCCTCTCCTGGGCCATCTAGTCTTCTTCTGGGAAAACACTTGGGTCGCCCAGGATCCTTCCCCTGTTTGGGCTATTAAAGATGGCAGGAATCTCTAAGGGTCCCCGGTGGGCTCGTAGGAAAGGGGACTCCAGCAGCTTCTCACTCCTTGATGAGTCAAGGTGCCAGCCATTGGCAGCCCAATGCAAAAATCCTCTGTGACCAATGCAAAGTGGCTGTTCCCATGTTTTTGCAGTGTGGCCTGTGACTGACCTCTGGCCAGGAGGATGCGAGCAGAAGGGAAGCCTCTCATCCCACTTCCCTGGCATGAGCAGTCACCTCCCTTGACAATAGCAAGTGTCGCCAACAGTCCCGGAAGGCAAGTGTTTCTTGCGAGAGTGGATCCAACAGTTGAAATCTTGAGCTTTGCTTTTGACAGCAGTGAGTATCACCCTGATTCATATAAACTCACCCAAAAGCTCAACTGAGGAGGCGTCAAGAGCAGGGCTTGGGGGAGTAAATGGGGTACTCGAACAGCAGGATATAGCGGGGCCAAGTAGCCAGATGAGAAGCTGTGGGCAAGAGTGGATGGGTTTAAGTGGCAGCTCTGCTACTGACTAGTGTTTGTGTTTGCTATTGGTCGAACTTCCCTTCTGTCACCACTTTCTTCATAAGGCCCAAAGTGGAGGTGGCTGAGGTGGACCTCACTGACACCCCTGCCTACCCTCAGGAATCAGCAGGTGCAGGGGAAAGACCCCAGATCCTGGTGTTGATGGACCGATTTGAACACTGGTTCCTTGGTTTGCAGCCCACTGAACACAGTCTCCATGCAGCCCCCTTCCCACACCCATCCTAGCTGCATCTCAACCTCATATATCTCTTTTGGTAAAACTCTGCCACCTCCTCCTTTCTTGCCCCTACTCTGAATGACCAATGATATCAAATCAAGTGTAAAGCAGAAGAATGTGCTCCCAAGTTACAAAGACAACTCCCTCTGTCTCCCCGGATGACATTGGCTGAGTTCATGAGTTCAGTGAGTAGATTCAAGCTTTTCTGGCATAAGTCCCCAAATTCTACCTGGAAGAAGTGAGAAACTTAGGCCTAACGATTGTCTAAATGTCTTTTCCCCAGGACCAAGCTTCCTAAGGCATTTGACATACTTTTTCTCACCTTCTCAACAACTTTCCTACTGTGGCCTTGTTTTACAGATGAGAACAGTGGGGCTGAGTGAGTCGGAGAGACTTGTCCAGGCTCCCACTTATAGGATTCAAGCCCTGGATTCTCTGACTTTGAGATCTACACTCTTCCTTTACCAGAACGGTCCTTCCCCATTACCTGCCAGCTGTCCTAGAAAGGCAGCCTCTGCCCGCATCACACTTAGATTCTCTCTTCCCCATTGGGCTGGACTCACTTTGGTTCATTCCACTTGACTCACTCCCTGCCTATTCTGTGTTTCTCTCAGCTAGTCAGGGTGATCTCAGACAACCACATGGTTCTCTGGGAACTAAGAGGGGAATAGATCAGCCTCCCACCAAGGTTGGAACTGGTGAAACAAGAGAGGTGCCCAGGGTGCAAAATTAAAGATGGCGCTCCTTGTGAGGTCATCCCCTTGGTTGCACTTCCTGGGGACAAAGCCCCTTTGATTTCATGCTACTGTGCCTCTCTTGTAGCCCCAGGACATCCACCCACACCTCAAAAATCGCACACTCTTTCCCATTATAACAGTATATTTTCTCCAATTTCAATATCAGGTGTATACAGATCAAGTAGGATGATTTTGAAATATTTCTTCTTTTTCTATTGTCTATAAGATTTAGCATGATTTGTTTTTTGAAACTCTCTTTTACTTTTATTTATATTATATTAGATGTCTATTTTTTGAGACTTTGGGGAAAAAATAAGAAGTTAACTGATGATTTCATACGGAGCATCAGAGTCAAAGCATTCTATAATAGACATACTCTTATTTGACAATGTGAATGTTACTTTCTTGGTGTTATTATTATTAATATTGCTTAATAATTTTATGCAGCAATCATTTTCTTTACTGAATGTATTTATCTTCATTCATTCTTTACATGGTTTTTGTTTCTAATTCTTATTTTAAACATTGTTATTGTTATTAAATTTTAAGCCTTTTAAATTCTTTGAAGGCAAAAAGTGGAAACCTAATAAACACATGTATACGTAAAATACACACACACACTTAGCCCTAGAATTGTCCTCAAAGGATGTCCATCTCCTGACTGCTAAAGTCTTCCAGCAGATAAATCCTTTCAGTAAACCAATATTTTTGTAGAAGTCCAAGCAAGGAATGACTGAAACCTTTAACCATGGGTCAAATCAAGTTCACTGCTAAGTCAGAATGGGCGCACCATGCCCTCCTCAACCCCTGTTACAGCCCAACCACCTTCCACCTCACCAAGGTGACAGTGGGCCCTCTGTCACTGGAGCTTCTCACCCAGAAGAGACCCAGGATCCTTGACCAAGATCAGGAAGATCTATCTGAGAGGTAGAAAAGAAGCAAGGCAGCCAATGGCTAATTCCTCTTTGTTGGAGTATTGGGGAGACTTTGCCTCCTGCCAGCTAACCTCCGGTCAGCTCCAAATCTCTTCCTTCTAAAGACTTCCGACCTTGCTGTGTTCTTCAAGAAAGGAAGTCATAAGAGACAAGTGCACAGCCTTCCATCCTCTGCAAGGCTTGTCCACAAGGCTTCCTCTTCCCTACCGGGGGACACAACCCTTCCAGGTTCCCTCCTAAGAAAGCTGAGAGCCAATTGTGGGAGGTAAGATGAAATGGTGACATAGTCTCTCTTCTACATTTTATCATCATTATTGGGAAACACTCCTGTTATCTTATTTCCCAACCTATTTTAAAACTATTGATGAAAACTTTTGAGCCATATGAGAAGATTTAAAAAAAAAAAAAAAAGCAATCCAACCCCAACTTTTGTCCTACCTGGCTTTGTGCTTTTCTGTTCAGGCAACACTGCTCTCAGTTTGGTTTTGTTGTTTTGTTATTAATTGAGCTGTGAAGGAGGAGGAGGAACATGGCTCAAAGAGTGGAAGCAATGAACTAGACATTCGAGGCCTGAGAATCCTACTTCCAGTTCTCTCTGCTTGCAGAGCTTCTGGGAAAAGTATTTCAATTCTCTCTTTCCCTGAAAAACAAGACTAAGTCTAATTGTCCTCGTGGTGGAAGAGTGGTCGCAGTTAACACTCCATGGACATAAATGCTTCATAGGGAAATTGGGACTGGTGGAAGAATAAGCAGCTTCCTTGTCATCACCTCTGTGCTCAACCAGAGACTTTGCAGGCTCCTAGTTAAGCAGAGACCTCCATCGAAATCTCCCTTCACACACCCAAGATCCCTGGTCAGAGACAGTCACCGATCCCTGACAAGAAGAGATAAAAGAAAATACTTTTATTAAGCCCATGTGTGGGCCTCACCTCTTGCGTTGCTTGCATTTTTTTCTTTGAATCATCCTCATTTTAACCTCCACTTTCTGGATGAGAACACTGAGGCTCAAAAGCCTCACCTGTGGCCTCACATCTTCTCAGTGGCAGAATCAAAAAGACAGCCTCCAAAGTTCGTGCAAGATGGACAAACAGAAATGCAGACTCCCATCGGCCTGTTTTCTGGGAGCCTCTGGCTTTTGCTGTTTATGCTTCCACACTTGAACCTGTGAACGCCCCTTCTCTGCTAGTCCCTTCTGAGTGTTTTTGCCCTGTTTCCTTCTCCCAGGCTGATTTTTCCCGTCACCTGTGCTAAAGCCCCTGGATTCTGGGCAGCCCTGGGGACAGAGGGTGCTCCTCCCCTGAGTCACACCTGACCGCACCTCTGCTCCAGGCTCCAGGATCAAGTGAGACTTTGAACAGCCACCAACCAGCAAATTGGGGCAGAGGCCTCAGCCCAGGGAACACCCTCTGCTATGCTGCTCCCAGGTTGTCTCAGCCCAGAGCAGCCAACTCTTCCTGTCCTGGCCAACTACTTTTTCAAGACCAGATTCACAAACCACCTCCTCCTGGAAGGCATCGAGGTCCCCTCCCCACAGGGTCTTGGCTCTTGGGCACAGCCTCCCCGGTTCTCGCGACAACAAGTACACACCTCCTCTTTGATAAGCAGGCGCATCAGGAGAGAATGAGGAATGGGCTGTTGTTGCTGCTGGGGCAGAGACTGCAGTTTACCTTACTGTGACATCACTGCCACGTAAAGGCCTGGTGCTAGACCTGAAGGCAAGACAAAGACACGTGGCTCCCAGGCACCAGGGTTTTCTCCCAAGCTTCTTCATCTCTGGGAACTTTACTCTCAGCTGTCGTGAAGTCAAAAAGCACAATGATTCTGAAGAATGCTGTAGTCCTTTAACAATCCCTTCCTGCTCGGGGAGAACTGAGAACGTGGATGAGTGACAAGCTCACCTAGGAGGTGGCCGTGACCTGACCTGGAGAACGTGTGTGATACGAAGATGCGGAGATGGGAACAGGATGGGCATGGAGCCCAGGTGAAAGACGTAAGCAGAGCAAGTGCTAAGAGCCTGTGGCACTTTAGTGAATACATTTTATTGAGCAGCTATTCCAATGCCACCCACTCTTGTCAGTGCTGGGGATACAGGTGTGAAAAAGACAGAAGGTCCCTGCCCTGCCCGGGGCTTACATTCTCACAGAGAAAGATGAGCGATAAATAAATGTCAACAAGCAAAAGAGATGATTTCTGATTAGGGTAAGTGACATGAAGCTGATGTGCTGGGGAGAGGTGAGGATGGCTACAGGGGGGGATGGCCGAAGGGGGGGATGACTGCAGGGGAGGATGACTGCAGGGGGGGATGGTTGCAGGGGGGGATGACTGCAGGGGGGGATGGCTGCAGGGGGGGATGACTGCAGGGGGGGATGACTGCAGGGGGGAATGACTGCAGGGGAGGATGGCTGCAGGGGGGATGGCTGCAGGGGAGGATGACCACAGGGGAGGATGGCTGCAGGAGGGGATGACATCAGGGGAGGGTCACAGAAGGCCACTGTGAGGTGAAGACATTTCAGCAGGAGGAGAGTGATGAGGTGCACCTGAGAAAGAGCGTGCCACAGGAAGCAGCAAGTCCCTGGGACAGGAACAAGCTTGTCCTATTTGAGAAATTTTTAAAAAGGAAAAGCCAGCACAGCAAGAACAGAATGGGCAAGGAGCAGAGAAGGCCAGAGCGAGGGCTGAGTTCACGTCTAAGGAGCGGTGACTTGACGATCTGGACTAACAGTGAAGTAGCAGATGAACCTGAAAAACTACCTTGGGACTAAAATTAGAAAACCTCAGACAGCAGACAGAAGTGGTTAAACTTGATCCTTTGAATGCACCAGCTGGTCCACCAGGCGGCTTCCCAGGGACTTCCCTACCTGTTTCTAAGATGGGATGATTTAGGGGAGGGGTTGTCGAGGGCACCTGAGCCGGAGCACCAAGGCAGCCAGGCAGAGGGAAGTGCCAGACTGTTGGGCATGTTTCACCGCACGTGTCCGAGCAGAAAGTCACCTGTTCATCCTCCTCAATAGAGGAAGAAATGGAGCCGGAGGGAAAGTGGGGGAGAGCAGAGGTGTAACTGGGGTTTGTCAACACCTGCTTCCCTGCTAACAAGTGAGCAGGAACGGGACCCACAGAGTGGAAGTGTCAAGCATTTCATCGCTGGTGTCTGACTCTGATGCAGCAGTGGCAGTCACCAGTGAACACAGAGGCACCACCAGACAGATGCGGTGTGCAACGCTGAGCCCACACCTGCAAGACAGGTGCCCTGGAAAGTCACCCAGGTCCCCAGCAAAGATTCGCAAGAGAGAGAAATAGACTGGCTGTGTGCAGTCCCTGCACTTGTCGGGAGTTGTCTGGTGTGGCAGGATAACCCAACCTAGAGTGACGAAGGCAGAACACAGCACAGTGACCCAACCTGCTGTGACTAATGCTGCTCCAGCTCAGAAAGTTTCCAGAGTTTTTAGCATGTGTGTGCACAGGGCTGCATATGTACAGCTGCGCGTATCCACCTCTGGGGACACATACCTGGCCAGGTGAGTACAGCCATGAGGGCTGCAGTGCCCTCGCTGCCACTCTCTGATAAGCCAGCGGAGCCTGGACAGACCCCGGGAGCATAGCAGAGCCCACCTGCCAGTGCCTCCAACACTGTGATTGCAACCAGCAGAGCTGGAACCTGGAACCCAAATCTGGTGCTGCACCTTCTGCAGAGCACCCCACAGGGTGCCGTGAGCATGAGTCACTCATTTCCAAAGGACTCCTGCCAACCATTTCTCTCCTTCTAACACCCAATGTCCCCTGAGATCTGGGGGGCTGGGGGCACTGACCCTGTCCTGGGGGACAGGAAAGCTACTCCCACTTCGCAGACGAAGAAAACAAGGCTTATTCCAGAGGTGAAGGGGTTGAGTCCCAACAGTCTGCGGGCGGAGGCGGCAGCGAGAGCCCACACCTCCTTCTCTTGCCATGTCCCGTGTCCTACTCACATACCTTCTTGGACAGGTAGCCAAGAAAAATAAATAATGCTAAATTTTCCACTTCTCTGAAGGCATTTTTGGCCACCCCCTACACAATGCCGACAAGGGAAGAAGAAAAGAAATCATTCCATCAATAGCCCTGGCTTCCTTGGGTACAATTCTAATTAAATGTAGACTGCCGGGGCCCTTCTGGAAAGCGCTAAAAATAAACTAAGGGCATTTTTAGATTAGGGGAAGAGAATTGGGGGGTGGCTGCGGAGTGGGAGTGTGGGTGTGGGGCACAGCGGGGTCCCTGTGACTCAGGGCAGGGAAGACCCGCCCCAGCCCCTCCCCGCATTCATTTCTCTTTCCCTCCTCCCCTTCCCCGCTGAATAATGTGCTTCCTCTGCTGCTTCCTGCTCAGCCCTGCTCCCCACATTAACATGTATATTGCCTGGATAAGGGCTATCTGGCCGGTTGGTTCTAAATAACTGGAAAATGACAGGAAGGTGATGGGGGCAGGATGAATGAGGGGCTTGTCAAAAGCTCCTGACTACCTTTGTCGTTTATAAACAAGTGCCCAACCAGTGCTGCCATTGCAATTGCTACTGAGCCTTCCTAAATCGGGTGGGGTAGAGCCCGGCTGGGCTTGCCTCCTGGAACTTTCCATCCCCGGGTCTAGCCTCTGATCATGCAGTCCCTGAATTCATTCCCAACCCTCAGTTTGTAGTTAGCCTGGACCAGGCCCTGTGCTGAGCACTGAGGGTCACAGTCACTGGCCCCAGGGAGCTTACAGCCTCCAGAGCAAGCTGCTGATCACAACTTGTGTTTGATGTGTTATGTGCTGAGACAGGGCGTGGGCCGGGTCTCTGAGAGCACAGACCAGGGACACTCCATCCAGAAGGGTTCAGATCCCGGAAGGCTACCTGGAAGAAGTGACCCCTCATGGGAGTGCGGATAAACAAATAAGCGTTAACCCAGTGAATTAGTAAAAGCCCACTATCCCTGCTCGGCAGGGACCAATGGATCATGCTGGTTAATTCCCCTCATGGCATTTTCCACTCACACATACACACCTACATACACAAACAAATGCATAAATCCAACATGAGAGCATATTTTGGTTATTTGTTCTCTTTCTAAGTACATCTCTCTTCGCTAGAATGTATACTCCAAGGAACCAAAAACACTGTGTCTTGTTGACTGCTACAACTAGCGCTATGCCTGGCATATAAAGAGAACACGATATTACTTGCCAAATTAAAAGATGAATAATGGATGAAGGAGGGTGTTTGAGGCAAAGACCATCTCAGCAAAGGCATGGAGTCAGGGGACCAGGCAGGCTCTGGGAGATCACAAGAACCATCCAAGTCTGGAGTGCTGCCTCCCTAAGGGATCAGTTAAGAGATGGAACCCTCAGTGCATCTTACAAGGGTACATGTGAAATTTACTAGGTGTAGAATATAATGCTGTGAAGGCTATGTTAACCACTTTGATGAAAACATTTCAAATTGTATATAAAACCAGCACATTGTACCCCATGATTGCATTAATGTACACAGCTATGATTTAATTAAAAGAGAGAGAGAGATGGAACCCTCAAGGCAAACCAGTCTCAGAGCAGGCAGACCTCCTGAGCTCTTTTAGGGACTTCAAGGTTTAACTGCCTGGCAGTGGAAGCCATGGAAGGATTTTCTGCAGAGGAGTGACACCCTTTAGAAAGACGGTACTCCCAGGAAAGGGGAAGGCAGGTGGGAGGGCTGTGTGGAGGTTGAGAAACTGGCGGGGAGGCTGCTGACCACAGTCCAGGAGAGAGAGAAGCTGAGTGTGGGGACTGTGTCTGTGGCCCTGAGCTTGAAGAGCAGGCAAGGCACCTCAAAATTAGTGTTTTTTGGTTGGCAACAGTGGGTTACATGACAGGCCCTGGACTCTGGGCTGGCTGGACTTACAGAGACCCTGGGAAAGTCACAGATCCTGGCTGCTATTGGGGAACACTCTGGAAGGAGTCTGAGAAGGGACACAGTGGAGAATCATTCCAGCTGAGCCTGGAGTTCCCCACACACTTGACCATGAGTTTTTACCTCTGACAGGGCTTCCCATCCAACTGCTCTCAAGGCTAAAAATAGGGACAGCAGCCTACAATTACAGCTGTGGTTCTCAACCCAGTCCAGTATTGGTCCATGGCCTGCTAGGAACAGGGCCGCATGGAAGAAGATGAGCGAGCAAATCTTCATCTGTATTTACAGCCATTCCCCGTCACTCACATCAATGCCTGAGCTCCACCTCCCGTCAGATCAGCAGCTGCAGCAGATTCTCACAGGAGCATGACCCCTACCGTAAATGGCGAATGCAAGGGATCTGGTCATGTACTCCTTATGAGGAGGTAATGCCCAATGATTTGAGGCTGAGCTGATGCAGTGATGCCAGCACTGGGACCATATAGTTTGAGGAAAAGAAGCTCAGTGCCCCCACTGATTCTTCATTATGGTGAGTTGTGTCACTATTTCATTATATGTTATAAAGTAATAACAATAGAAATGAAGTGCACAATCAATGTAATGAACTTGAATCATCCCCAAACCATCCCCCTGCCCCTTCATCCCAGTCCATGGAAAAATTGTCTTCCATGAACTCAGCCCCTGGCGCCACAAAGGCGGGGGAATCACTGAGTTATAAGGCACTTCTTGTAGACACTTGTGCATGTTATTTAATCTTCACAACACACTGTGGGAAGCGCCTGGCTCCATAGGCAGCAGCTGGTCTCTAAGAGCTACTCTGCCGCCGTGTTCTCCTGTTCTCACTAACATTACCCAATTACCGTCAATCCTTAGAACAGACATGCACAGTAAACAGGACGGAAGTTATCAACCCTCAAGTCACAGGTATGGAAACTGAGGTTTAAAGGGTAAGTAACTTTCTCAAAGGCCCATAGGTAACAAGGGCAGAGCAGGGATAGAATCCAGTTAATAAGGGTAAATCTAGGACTGCAAAAGAAAGGGGACATGTAACCCAGGCCTGGCCCTGGGCCACAGAGTCCCTCAGCTATGCTTCGCAGACACGGAAAGTGAGTTCTTATTCAGCCTCTGCTCATGGATGAGAAAATGGGGCTCAGAGAGGTTGAGGGACGTACCCGAAGTCACGCAGCTGGCATTGGGGATGAGCCAAGATTTAATTCCAAGTTATTCTGACTTCAGAGCCCATGTTCTTCCAATCCTATCACCGCTAGGATTCTGAGGGCAAATCCCCAAATTAGCTCATTCCTTCCACAATTTATTTCAACCCCAGTGCATGCCTGGAGCCAAGGTCTGAACCTGAATATTTATCCTTCCTCCCCTGATACGGTACAGAGGAAAGACTATTCTTCCTGTGGTTGGTCCCTATCTCAGCTGGGGTGCACAGGGCGGCTTGTGTCACAAGGCCCAAGGCAGAGGCAGAGGCCCTTTCCCAGCCACTGCCCTCCCTGGTTTCCCCAAAAACCCAGTGCTTCCTGTAAAACATGTTCCCTTCGGAACATGAAGCTAATCCCCTTCCAGACACATGAATGCCCCCTGCTATCTGCCTCGCCCACAGGCTGCACGGAGTGCAGGGTGCTCTCTGGAGGCAGCTCCCCTCAATGAACCGTGGACAGTCTGCGCTGGCTCTCTGAGCCTCAGTGCTCTTCTTTGTAAAACTGGGGTGATCGGCCACACTCCCCTGGGTTGAGGCTCATTGGTATTTACTGCACTGAATTTCTGAGCCTCATCAAAGAGGCCCCTCACTTCTTTTATTCTCTGGATCCTGCCAGGAAGGCCCAGCCTTGTGCAAAATGACAGCATTCAGTGTCTCCAGCCCGGAATTTAAAGAGTATGTCCACGCTCCATCATGACGCCAGCAGGGCCAGCCTGTGTCCGATGCTTGGTCACAGGTGTGCAGACTGGGGGCCCCTAAAGGTTTCTCCAACTCCCCCCACCTCGAACAGGCCAAGTGTCTGGGAATCTGCCTGCTCTCCTGTCACCTGGGGGCCAGGGGTGGGAAGCCAACCCCAAGGGCTTCCTTCTGTCCTCTTCCCTTAAACAACAAGGGCTCCTGGGAGAAGTGACACTTTCCCTTATCACCCATCCAAGTATGTTTGACCATCTTCTGAGCCAACTGCGTTTTAGTCTTACTTCCCAGAGATGCTCACACCAGAGAGAGAGAGAGAGAGGAGGCTGAAGCCACATGCCATGGGATCAAGTCACTAATGGGACAATGTGAATTAGTTCATCCTCATCACTTCCTTCCTTGCTTGTCAGCCATGAACACTTAATGAGCACCTGCTGGTACGACCTCCTTTGCCAGGTGCCTAAAAAGGCCCCTCATCTTCAAAAAGCCTATTTTCAGGGTAGAGAATGCTCATGAAAAACAAAATGGAAACTAGAGAGCTCGATGCCTCTGGGGTGAGTACAGAGACAGACGAGCAGATTGAACCTTCTCCAGCCCAGGGGCCGGCTTCTCTCTTGTGTGTTCTCACCTCTCCCCAGGCACTGAGAGGACCTCCCAGCTCTGCCCAGCCTTCAATCTCTGTCCAGCTTTTCTCTGAAGCCCCCGTGAGCATGTGCACACAATATAGGTTCGATCTTGGGCGGCACCTGTAGCTCAAAGAAGTAGGGCACCAGCCCCATATACCAGAGGTGGCGGGTTCAAACCTGGCCCTGGCCAAAAATATATATATATAGGTTAGATCTCCTCACTGATGTAGCTTCTAATTTGCTAGAGATAAAGGTCCAAACTAGGCAACAGAATGGTCTAGAAATCCTCTTCTCTCTACCAGGAGAAAGCTCTGTTCAAGCCGGTCCATCAGCCCTGGGAAGCATCCTCCCAGCCACTTTCCCCCCTCCCCCTCCTCTCTTCTTACCCATTAAAATTAGGCACAATTTAAGATGCCATCGATGTGAGGAACCTTCTCTGACCCTCCAAGTCAGAAGTAATGGCTCCTTTCTCCTGCTCCTACGCTGTTCTTGCCTGTCTCTCGAAACTTTAATTGTAGTAAGCTGCTGACTCACCGGTTTGCCTCCTTGACTGAAAGCTCCTACAGAGTGTCCTGCGTCCTGGATCCTTGCCACGTAAGGTGGTCTGTGCATCATCAGCAGGACTGGAAGACCCTGGAGCTTGCTGGCTGTGCAGAGTCTCAGGCTTCCCCCCGGAACTACCGAGAGCTTGTGTTTTAAGAAGATCACTGGGTGTTTCATATGCACGATAAAATGTGGCAGGCTCCGTCTAGAGAACACCCCATGCACTCTGACTGGCATACCTCCGTCATTCAGACAGTGTTTGTTGAATGAATAAGTGAGCGAATCAGATCTTCAAAGCCCAGTTATGGGTTTCAGCCACAGCCATTCCTGAAACCCAGAGATCTTTCTTAGCTGTTTAAATAGAGTTGTCTACAAAAGCCCTCCCACGTGCTTCTCTAACTTTATCTCTCTACTTCCTCCCTCTGAATCAGGCACTTCCTACCTCTCCTGGACAGCCACGTCCCAAGCTCAAAAATGTAATTAGAAAAAAATAATTTTTGCAGCAGCTCATCTATAACCTGTCCTGAAGCCCTTCCTTGGCAGAAGGAGGCAGTCTATCAGGGGCTGTGAGTGATGGGCTGACCGGCAGACCACGGCAGGGAGGAAGCCTTGCTCCCATCTATCATCCCCTCTCCTTCGATAACCCTGCAGACTGCACAGCAACAAAAATGGCCCCTCCAGGCCTGCAGACAGGTGCCCCCTCTTCATCAACCTCAGCACTGCTCCAGCCACGTGCACCACCTCCGCCACCACCCAACTTGTACTTTCCAGGGGCCGAGGCTTCCACAAAGCCTGCTGGGAAAATCCCGGTGAGTCAGGCCCATCATCAAGTGTAACAGAGGTGGCAGATGACCTCTTAACCACCCTCACCCCGCACACCTAGAAAACTATATATAGAGGGTGCCAAACAATGTAGACACATTCTAAGAAAGGAAAAAACTATTAAAATTATAATACTCCACGCATACTCATAACAAAAGATGAATACAAGTCACATTGAGCACCTCCTATAATCACAGAAGTCAAATGGGACTTAAGTATTACACATTTAATGCAGTTTTTCCTTAAAATGTGTGTACTTTTTTTGGCACCCTCTGTAGATGCATCATCGGTCTAGCCATACAGAAAATCCCAATCACCATCTGAAAATGAGGCACTGATTTGTGAGCCCTTAGAGTCCAGAGATCAATGGTCATTAAGATCACCCTTATGCCAAACTCCATCTTTAGTAAATCAACCAAGGGGGCAGTGCCCGTAGCTCAGTGGGTAGGGTGCCCGCCACATACACCAAGGCTGGTGGGTTCGAACCCAGCCCTGGCCAGCTAAAACAACAATGACAGCTGCAACAAAAAAACAAATAGCCAGGCATTGTGGCAGGCACCTGTAGCACCAACTACCTGAGAGGCTGAAGCAAGAGAATCGCTTGAGCCCAAGAGTTTGAGGTCACTGTGAGCTGTGACGCTACAGCACTCTACCAAGGGCAACAACTTCAGACTCTGTCTAAATAAATAAATAAATAAATAAATAAATAAATAAATAAATAAATAAATAAATCAACCAAGGACTTGTGCTACTTGGGATGAAGAATCCCGAAGGGAAAAAAATTAGCTTTATATTATTTGTGTTACACTGTGGAATGTTTGGCCCCTATTGTTTTTCTACCCGTTATGTCCTGATTCAGGCAGGCAGGAACTATTATCACCATTTCACAGATGGAGAACCTGAGACGCAGAAGGTTAAGCCTCTTCCTACTTTTTTTGTAATTTATACCCTCCCTGTGTTCAGAAAGGATTTTCCATGGCTTAAAATAAAATGATATTTACATAATGACTAGCATTTGAAGTTTAGCTGTAGAAACATTTCCACATTTGGTCAAAAATTACGTGCAGAACATATGTTTTGACAATTGAAGCCCTTGAATTTATGAGGAAAATCACCATTTGCCGGTTTTATTTGCTCAATAAACTTATATTGAACATTTAAAAAAACATAACTACTGTACTTGTATACATGTGACTATAAAATAAAGATGTAAAAGGAATCAGAAATCATCAAGGCAAAGGAAGAGATGTGGTGCCAAGAGCCAGAGACAAGCTCTTTCCTGGAACTAGTCTTCAGTTGGCCTCTGGGCTTCCTAGTGGCCAAAGTAAAAAAGGAAATGGAAATGCAATGTGTGAAAAGGAAATGCAATGTGACAGCTCTTCCTGTCAAATGAAAGAGAAAGGTACCTTTATTTATTTATATATATATTTTTTTGAGACAGAGTCTCACTACATCACTCTCAGTAGAGTTCTGTGACATCACAGCTCACAGCAACCTCCAACTCCTGGGCTTAAGCAATTCTCTTGCCTCAGCCTCCCAAGTAGCTGGGATTACAGGTGCCCGCCACAATGCCCAGCTAGATTACCTTTATTTAGAAGAAACAACTGTTTCCTGGCATTGAGTTCTTAACAAAATTTATCAGAGGAGTTATACATATATAAATGGAATCGATAAGGTATTAGATTATATCTTCAACAGTGAGCATCAAAGGACACCTTTCATACAAAGACTTTTCATTTGAATTTTAAATTTGATGCAGAGCCCTGACCCATGACAAACATCTCATAGAGACTTTCTAGATGTTTTTGGTCTCTTGTAGCTATGAGAAAAAATTTTCTCCCTTTCTTAACTAATAGTTTTTAAAGAGTGGTACACATTCATAGCTCCTGTTTCCCCATCACAGCTCCTATTCACCCCTTAATTCATGAAGCCAAACTTCTGCCCCAAATCTCACCTGAAGATGGCTCTCCAAAATGACTTCCTGATCCCCACCAATGGGCCTGTTCACAACTTTCATTCCTCAGCAGATCTTGGCTCAGGGACCACAACAAAATACCACAGACCAAGTGGCTTAAACAACAGACATTTATTTTCTCACTGTTCTGGAGTCTGGGAAGTCCAAGATCAAAGTGCCAGCCAACTCGGTTCCTCGTGAGGGCTTGTTGCCCGGCTTAGGCAGCCAGGCACCCTTCTCCCTGGGTCCTCATATGGCTGAGGATGGGTGAGAAGGATGAGGGGAGAGCGTTGGTCTCTTATAAAGACGCTAATCCCATCACAAGAGCTCCACCCTTATCTAAACCTCCTCACCTCCCAAAGGCCCTTCGCTCTAAAAGCCATACACAAACATCCATCCCATAACGCCGAGCCTTTTATCTTCATCAGTGCTTTCCTGTCCTCGGTTCTGGGAGACCCCACTGCCCTGGTTGTCCCTCCTGGCTTCTTGTTTTCTGACTCCTTTAGATACCGTAGGACACCTGACACATTGTCCCAGGGAGAGCTCAGGGGTTCTCAGAGTGTGGCCCACCATTCTACAGTAAGTTGCCACCTCCAGCCAACTTCCCTCCCTCACTCCCCCATCAGTCTCGTCCACCCGCTGGACATCTCCCACCACACGTCTGACCCAGCCTCTCCAAACATTATAACCCCTGCTCCGTCTCCCCTCCTCCTTCCCTCCCCACACCTCGGCTCCTCCCAGAGCCTCTGGCTCAGCCTGGGCCACCTCCCCCTCCCGAACTTCCACAGGGCCAGCCAACAATTCCTCCTCCTTTTATTTTCTAATCATTTTTCCAATGTGTCCTCTTCCCTCCATCTCTTCTCCTCTGGGCTGACAGTCACAGTCTCCTAATTCATCTCCTGGCCTTTCCCAAGTTCATCCCTCAAGTTGACGCTAGAAAAAATACAAATCAGGACATGCACTTCCTCTGCTTAAAAAGTTAACATGAATACTCATCGCTTACAAGGTAAATTCCCAACCTGCCTACCATGGCCTGTGAAACCCTCCGTGATCCATCCCAAACTCATCTCGAAGCTCTCGCCGCCCAGAGTTGAGCAGCAGTAAATCCACGCACATGCCCAGCCCCACCTCGGCAGTCACACTTCATGCTGCTGCTCTTAACCACCAGACTTTATAGGCCAGGCTGGAGCTGGACAAGTATCTGGTAGTCTTTGAAAAGCTGAAGTTCTGGGCGGTGACTGTGGCTCAGTGAGTAGAGTGCCGGCTCCATACACCAAGGGTGGCGGGTTCAAACCTGGCCCCGGCCAAACTGCAACAAAAATATAGCTGGGCATTGTGGCGGGCGCCCGTAGTCCCAGCTACTTGGGAGGCTGAGGCAAGACAATTGCCTAAGCCCAAGAGTTGGAAGTTGCTGTGAGCTGTGATGCCACAGCACTCTACCATGGGTGATAAAGTGAAACTCTGTCTCTAAAAAAAAAAAACGAAAGAAAGAAAAGCTGAAGTTCTCGAGGTTCCAATTGCAGTGGGGCTAACCAAGCACCCTTTCCTACTTTCTCTGTGACCAGAGCTCCCCCTGCTCCACCCCTGGTTCAACTTGACTTTGGTAGAGCTGCCAATCAGGGATCCCCATCCCCTGGGGCTTGGATTGTGACCACACTGGACCAATCAGAGTCTTTTCCTATAATTTTCACAAGTTGAGGGAAGAAATTGCTCTTTCTTTCTCCTCGTATTTATAGGCATGAGGATATAGTGCAGAGTGACCCACGGTCAGGTTCCTAATCGAATGGATAACATGAGAGAAGGGAGCCAACCCAGACATGCAAAGTGACCTGGCAGGCAAAAGGAGGGAAAGAAAAAGTTTGAGGATGAAGGTGAGAAAGCCTCTGGCTATCTGTGTCTTATGCCACCTCTCTTTCTGATTATGTAGTTGATTCTGGATTTTCCTCGAGCTAGTATGAATTGGGTTTCTGTAACTTGAGACTTCATGACTAATGTGTCAACCTTTCTAAAAGACTTTAGAGGAGACCCCATATCAGCGCCCTCCTATCCTGGCATGTCTTAGAAGCATATTAGGACAGAACCCTAAGTTTTAATCTGTATGGCCATTCATGTTCTTCGGTTTTTGTTTTTTTGGTTTTTTGGGGGGTTTTTTGTTTTTTTGTTTGTTTGTTTTTTTTGCGGTTTTTGGCCGGGGCTGGGTTTGAACCCACCACCTCCGGCATATGGAGCCAGCGCCCTACTCCTTTGAGCCACAGGCACCGCCCTCTTCAGTATCTTTTTATAGAACCGAGGTTAACATGAGCTGCTGACAGGTGACCCACGATGGCGCCTTTGGTCCTGACAATGACCTTGCTGATGACAGTTACCATATTATCACTGACTTATTAAACGCTAGCTATGTGTCAGCACGTGTTATGTCATGTAATTCTCATAATGGTCCTGTGTGAGAGAGCCCAGCATGAACCCTATGAACGAGGTGAAGAAACTGAGGCACAGAGAGGGTAAAGGAGCAACAGGCAAGTGGCACAGCTGAGGTGCAAACTCGGACTGTGTGACACTTTAGAGTCCCAACACTTCCATGGAGACACCTGCCGGATGGCCTCTGACAAACACAGCCCTCGTGAAGGGGAACACGGAAAGAACCAGAGCCCAGGAAGCAGGTCACCTGCCACCTGCTGATGGTCAAAGGAAGGGGAAGGAAAAAAAAGCTCAAAGAAAATCAGCTTCTAAAAAACAAAGCACAGGAACATAAATATCACAATAAGCCCTAAAAAAAAGACTGTATTTTGGAAAACCTGTTATTTAAACAGCTGTCATTTTGGGGAGCCACACGTCCAGTCGTGGGCTGTCAGCTCCATCTCAGATCTCTGGGATGAAATGGACCAACAGAATGTCCTCTGGCTGGCCGTCTCAGGGCACCCTATTCCAAGAGCTTTGAGTGTCTTCCCCGTTAAATCAAAATGGTGTCACCACGCTGGAGATAGGGCTGGAGTCATGGAGGCGGGAAGGGCATTCCTCCGAGAGAGACCCCCTATGATGGATGTGATATTTCTTGGGGTGACAAGATGATGTCCCTCTTGTGTTCTCTTTCCACACACACACACACACTAACCACTGACCTCGCACTCGGCCCCCTTCCCGGCGTGGTTTCACCACTCCTGTGACTGCACTTCCTCGGCCCCTGTGGCTGTTGACTTGCAGCAGGAAGGCACCATCTGTTCTCATAGCCGGCCAGACGTCCGTCAGAGCCTCTGTGCTTGAGCAGTGGGAGGCGGGGCGAGCAGGAGGAGGACATGATCCTTTGCAGGACCCCGGAGTCTCACCTACACTCTCCATATGCCAGTCTACCGCGCAGCCCACGCCAAAACGCTTCCAATTAGCCTTGAAGGGCACACCTTTCCCTAACACTGCTCAAGAGAGGAAAAGGCAGGCCGAGCCTGCGGCTCAAGGAATAGGGCGTCAGCCCCGTATACCAGGGCTGGCGGGTTCAAGCTCGGCCCCCAGCCAAAACCGCAAAAAAAAAAAGAGAAAAGAAAAGGCCAGAGCTTTAGGATCGCTTCATGAGATTCTAAAGCTGTTACGCCAGATAATACCTATCACACTTCTTTGTCGCATTTATTTATAACCCCTTCTCCGTCCATCCTTCCAACATCCTTCCTCCTGGTGACTTCCACACCCAAATATTTGACCCTATAACCAGGGGTCCTCAAACTTTTTAAATAGGGGGCCAGTTCACTGTCCCTTAGACTGTTGGAGAGTCAGACTATATTTTTAAAAAAAAAACTATGAACAAATTCCTATGCACACTGCACATATATTATTTTGTAGGAGCCAGATAAATGTCCTGGGCCGGCTGCATGTGGCCCGCAGGCCGTAGTTTGAGGATGCCTGCATAAACCTCCTAGCTGAGGCCACCTTCAGTGACCAGCTCAGCAGCCATCTCAGCCCTGCCTCAGCCACCTCTCCATAAGCTGGGGCCCATCATGACCGCCTCCAATATCTCCTACCACATCTCAGATGAAACATCTCACCCTCAGCACCACCTCCAAAAATTCGGTTTATTCTCTCTGGAGCTCCAACAGTTGTTGGTCCTCCAAAACTTCCCGGGCATAGACCTTATGTGTTCTGATCATCCCATCGTTCATGTTTTCTTTCCATGGTCTATTATTAAAATCAAACTCTCGGCCAGGCACAGTGCCTCATGCCTGTGTGGGAGGCCAGGATGGGAGGATCATTTGAGCTCAGGAGTTTGAAACCTGCCTGAGCCAGAGTGGGGTCTCATTCTACTAAAAATTGAAAAACTAACTGGGTATGCTGGTGGGTGCCTGTGGTCCCAGCTACTGGGGAGGCCGAGGCAGGAGGATGGCTTGAGCCCAGGAATTTGAGGTTGCTGTGAGCGAGGCTGATGCCATGGGACTATAGCCTGGGTGACAAAGTGAGACTGTCTCAGAAAAATAAAGTCCAACTCTTGTGTAAATTACTATGTATCAACTCCACTGTCTGTATCTCTTTTCACCCTGGAGCCATCTTGGAAACCTCCAATTTCTAGTTAAATCCAACTCCCCACCTATCTCATACCTGCATCCAGATAAACAGAGATGACAAAAATGGGCCAATCATGACCACAAACCTCCAGGGGCTTGGCATCCCTCTCCCATCGTCCTGTTCATTCCAGACTCAGACTCTGTGCAGTGATCATCTTCCAATTGGTCACCACTCACATCTCCATCAGCCCTTCCCAGGTCTTCACCCTCAGACGATGGTCTATCTCACCGAGAACACGGGAGCAAACGGAGAAATTCTTTCTCTTCCAACCATCCCAGGCCCCAGCCTCTGCGCCAGCAGGCTTTGCCTTTTCTTCGGTCCCAGAGAACAAACTGTGACTGTTCCTCGTGAAGGTCAACACGTCCACTTGTCCAAAGGACCCTTGTTGCCTTTCACCTGCATGCTTTTATCCTTGTAACTCCTCTCTCCCTCTTTCCTGCTTCAATTTCTTTTTCTCTCCCTAGTTCAGGATATTGTGCCAGGTTCCTCTGTCCTATTCCCTTGCTCCTTTGATAGTAAAATTCCTGGAATGTTCTATAACTCTCATCTTCCGTCTTCTCTTGAGCTCTGTTTGTGGAACACTGTATTATTGCTCCCAGCTATTGGTTCCCCTTCCTTCGTAGGACTGTGTGCCTTTCTGTGGGGGCAGCACACCTCCCATCCCATCAGCGGGCTTGGCCACAACAGCGTCGGAGCAGGCCTGGCATAGCCCACGATTGAGTAGGAGCTTTATGTCACTTTCCCACAGCAAGCCCGCTCTTCCCCTATGCACCCCCCATTCATGCAACCCCAGATTAGAGCTACACTGTCAGCTGGAGCTTCAAAGCCAGAAGCTATGAGGACTGGAACTGCAGCTGATCCCCAATCAGCAACGGGTGACAGGGACAACACGACAGCAACAGAACTGGCCGTGCCGTGAGCTCTGCAGGTTGGTAGCTGATCGTTCCTTCCCTGGCAAACGCTGACCTTCCAAACAGGCTTTTGTCCCTGCCACTGTATGGAAAAACTTCCCATGTCAAAACTACTTCCTTGTTATCAAATCCAGTGATCCCCTCTCCTTACTGAACCTATAGGTGGCTTTCGAGACGGCTGATGACACATCCTACCTGATACGCTCCTGGGATCTGGAAACCCACTTTTTCATGACTTCCCTCACATTTTCATGGCCCCTTTGTGGGTCTCCTTCCTGGCCCCTTCTCTTCTTTTTCAGATCTACATGTTGAAGTCCTAAAGTTTACCTCTTCTCTATCATTTTTTCCATGCCATAGATAATCTCATCCATCTGTGGCTGGGACTCCAAAGTGAATATATCTAGCCCCTGCTTCTCCCCCGAACTCCAGGCTTGAGTGTTTAATTCCCTACTCAGCATCTCTGCTTGCGTCCAAACTGGTACTCCTACTTACCTCCCCAGACACCACCACTAACACTCCTGCTCACCGCCTCTCTCTCATTCCAGCGAGCGACACCACTCCCACCTCATGCCCGGTGGCTCAGGACACAGGGCTTGACATCGTCTTTACTCCTGTCTTCCTTTCACACCCTATACCCAATCCTTCTGAACTCTGGCCCTCGCACCAGACTCTCATTCCTGGACTGTTGCGATCACCTCCATTCTTATACCTGCACCCTCTCCACCAGCCATCTGCCTCCTCCACCAGTCATCCACCATTCCTGCCATAAGCCGAGTATCCACAATGGTCCATTGCTTTAAAAAAGTCTCACTTAATTGCACTATTGCCAGTGTTCAAATACTTGCAATGGTTCCCCATAATTCTTCAGGCAAAGTCAAAGCCCTTATGGACACCAAGGCCCTATGCGGTCTAGCCTCTGGCTTCTTTCCAACCATCTCCTGTCACTTTCCCTTTGGCTTATACTCTCCATTCAAACCAGCCTTCTTTTTATTCCTCACACCCACCTCAGGACCTTTACATCTGCTGGTTCCTCTCCTTAGAACACTATCTTTTTTTTTTGAGACAGAGCCTCAAGCTGTCACCCTGGATAGAGTGCGGTGGTATCACACACAGCTCACAGCAACCTCCAACTCCTGGGCTCAAGCGAGTCTCCTGCCTCCACCTCCCAAGTAGCTGGGACTACAGGCGCCAGCCACAACGCCCGGCCATTTTTTGGTTGCAGCCATCATTGTTTTTTGGCGGGCCTGGGCTGGATTCAAACCCGCCAGCTCAGGTATACGTGGCTGGCGCCTTAGCCCGTTGAGCCACAGGCACCGAGCCAGAACACTACCTTTTCTTTGGTATCCTCAGAACGTCCTCCTCACTTTATTCAGACTTTGCTCCAATGTCATCTCTTCTTACCCTTTCACCTAATTAGCACCTCCTCCCTATCATGTCACATTTTTTCCCCTGACCTATGCTCCTTCCAGCCCTTAGCGTTAATAGGAGACAGCTTGAGTTAGTGGTTAAGAGCGGGCTCCTGGCTTTGGCAATAAACTTCTCTGCGCATCAATTTCCCCCTCTGTAAAACGGAGATCAGAGAAACAGCAGCCAGCCTAACACCGCCCACAAGAGTTGAAACCTGTAAAACACAGAGACAGAACCGTGGCAGGCTGCAATGGTTGCTGGCTATTATGAGCTGACATTGACTTCTCTAAATGTGCATTTTCTGTGCTCCCCACTGGAGCAGACACTTTGTCCACCACGTGGACTCCCAGCACGTGGCAGTTGCAGAGGCTGCCCTGTGAAACGCATCTTAAGAATCTTGACTTCATTTTGTGCACTAGCTTTTAAAAGCTCATATATTTAAATTGGACTTTATTAAGTCTGATTCAATCCACGCTTCCTCAATCCCCGCATTACTTTCCCATCATTTTGATTTGATCTCTAATTGATAATTTACAAAGTTTCCTGCCTGTCTCTCCCTTACTATAAAGTGAGATAAAAATCAGGGAAACTGACAACGGAAGAGCTCCTGCTTGAAAACAAGCATTGTCTCATTCATCTAGGAAAATGTCAATCTCCATCTATAATATTTACATAAAATGGATTATATTACCATGTGGGCTAATATTGTGTGGCTTGGCTGGGGTCAATGAAAGTAAATGTCACATTAAACTGGTTACTTGTGACTCCCTAAATTTTTTTTAATATGAGGGTACAAATAATTAGGTTATGATGCTTGCATTTATTAGGTGAGGTCCCTATTGCAGTTGTGTCTCACACCCAAGAAATGTGCCATATACCCTTATATTGTGCCCATCAGGTAGAAGTACAGCAATTCCCCTCCCTCCTTCCCTCTCTCTGCCCTCCTCCCCTCTCCCCCTAACTTGAATTAAATTGAGTTTTCCTCTTGTGTGGGCGTGTATTAGTTCATCTACTGGCTTCATATTAGCATCGAGTACATTGGATTCTATTCAGCCATAAAAAAAGATGGAGACTTTACATCTTTTTTATTAACTTGGATAGAGTTGGAAAACATTTCCTTTAGTAATGTATCACAAGAATGGACATCCTGAATCTTTTGTTGATGCCCTGTACCCTGATTATTATAATCAACAATAATGCTTCAAATAGCATTTAGGTGTGTACAAAAGCAATCTTCACCAACTATCATTTTATTTCATTTTCAGTACCACTCTAGAAGGCAAGAAGAGGGCCCTGGCATCATATATAAAGAGAGTCATCTGCACCAGGAAAGGAAAGGTCTCCCACAGCTGGCCTCAAGTGCAAGCTCCCCCAAGACAGGGGCCATAGGAAAGCTCACAATATACTGTAACTCTTGCCCAAAGCTAAGCTGCTCTTGTTCATGTTGCCATAGCCCCAGAAGCTGTTAAATTCTGAATCCCAGAAATCCTTCTGGCTACCAGCCTGTTTTTCCATCTGAGGAACCCATGTGTATTAGCAGAGGTCATGGTAGTTGTTGTAACGGATAAAACCCTCAAATCCCAGTGACATCCCACAATGAAATTTTATTTCTCCCAGGGTAGTTCAGTTCTTAACCATCTTCAGATGGCTGTGGGGACACTGTGAAAGAGGAAGAAACATAAGGAAGGTGAGAGGTTCTCACCAGCTAGGCTAGAAGCTGCGTGTGTCACCTCCACCCACACCTCTTTGGCCAATGCTCAGTCATTTCACCACCCCTTAACTTCAGAGGGGCTAGGAATTGTGGTCTAGCTGTTAACCCAGAAGGAAAAGGAAACCTGACAGGTGGACAGCTAGCTGGCGTCAGCCACACCAAGCAAGTCATCTAGCTACTTGGTCACCATCCGCCCTGTTGACAAGTTGCAAGCTGAGCTTATTATGTCAAAGACTTTGGTTTCTAAATAAGGACATCATCATCTTTCTCTCCCTCTCTTGTCTGTGTCCGAGCTTTCGTTGTACAAATTCTATATTGTTTCTAACTTCAAATTTCCCTTGATTTTTGATCCCTGAGCTATGAAAGTGAAACAAGATAAAGGAAACACGAGCAGTCAGTTACCCAGGACAAAGAACAACTAAGAGAAGAGACTGCAAGTAACAGAAAAGCAGTTGTCATGTTGGACGCTCCCTCTCATCCCACTCCCAGCTTTAATCAGACGTTTCTCTCACTGGTCCCAGGAATAGAATATCAGACCTGAAAGGACTCCAGAAATAGAACACAGGAAAGAATGTGCCACTCTTACTAATCCATCATGGAACCTTGGGCAACACCCCTAGGCCTCCCAGCTGGTGTGCTAATGCCTCACACCAGGTTGTTGTAAAAATTAAAGAATGGCTACAAAAATCACCTACCCCCATGCCTGGAGCAGAGTGGGTACTCAGTCAGTGCTAGTTAGCTTTGCATCCGAATCAAGTTCAAGGCTGTCGTGTTATAGGATGCTCTGCGCCCCCTCCCAAGTGAGATTAACGAAGTGCATAGGTACGGTTTTTGATGTGTTTATTGACCCAAACACAGTGTGTTAGAAGCCACAGTCACCGGGAGAGATCTTGGAGCTGCCTCCTGGCAACGAGAACACAGCCGGGACCCGCGAGCTGCTCTCACGTGCCTGGGCCTCCTCTCTGCCCCACGGTTCCTACCTCTTCCCATCCTGCCCTCCGTGCATCAGACTCCAAGCCAGGGACGGCCACCCGGACCAGCCACAGCCCTGAAACGAAACCCACCCCAGACACAGTGACAGTCTCACCGGCTCTTGCATTTCCTTGCTCGGGCACTTTGGACATTAAATAACTGGTAACAAGTAGGATTCTTATTATCACTACTGTTGAGTTTATTTATTATTTGCAGCGCGCACTGATGTTACTTCCCTGAGAGGGTCTCCACTACCTCTGGAAAACACACAAATGCATTACCTCGTATGGGAAAGGCAAGTCCATTACCACTTCCCACCTGGATCATCCAAGCTACCTGTGAATAAAACAAAATCTTAAGCCCCTCAGCTGGCTGCGTGGACCCCCTCTCAGCCATGGGGACCCCAGAAATGCCCTAAAATTGAGCAACCGTGAGAAGGAAGGTCAGATATGCATGTTCATGAGCCCCCTCTTTTTGGAAATGTTCTTTGTAGCTCATTGCCAGGCCTATAGCCATGCAAGGCAGGGTATAAACCACACCTGCAGGTCCTCAATTTACTAAACAGATCACTTGAGTCTGTCTGGTGACTAGTCTCTGATTAACAGACTTCCTCATCTTAAAACATTCTAGCCTTGATACAAAGCTTCATTTCTTTAACCAAATACAAACCGAAGACTCTCCGAACCCACCTATAACCTGCAATGCCCTATTTTGAGATGTCCTGTCTTTTCAGGCTAAACCAATACACTGCTTCCATGTGTTGATTTATGACTTTCCATGTAGTTCCTGTCTTCCTGAAATGCATAAAACTGAACTGTGATGTGACCATGGTGAGACCACTGCTCAAGGCTTCCTGCACCTGGCTCTGAGGGCCCTTGGCACCCATATCTGGCTCAGAATAAACCTCTTTAAATTATTAATAGAGTTTCGTTTCTTCTCTGTTGACAATGTTGTAACTGCTGGTTCCATTGTCTTTGTCCGCACAGGACCAGGAATCATGTCTTAGAGTGTCACCTACGGTAAGCAGGTGTTCAGTAAATGTTCACTGGTGGACAACTGGCCCATTCTTTTGCCAGGTACCGAAATGCTCCTGACCCTGACTCTGCGGCAATAGTGGATCCCATCTCTCTGCTGACCTGACTTCAACCCAAGATCAGTCTTCTCTTGAGCTTTTAGGCCCTAAAGCTCTCCCTAAAATTTAGGGAGATAGAATCCAATTCTGAGGTGCCCTTTCCTGAGCTCCTGAACTCTGGGGGTGTACTTCGTCATCCCAGCCGGCTTTGCCACCTTCACGTTCTCATGCTGCCATGGCAACTCGGACCCTCCTTGCATCCTCCATTGACACAGCCTGGGCCCAGGCCACAGGGCCTCATGGGACAGCACTGGGTTTACTGGGGAACGGCAAGGGCCCCGCCCTGGGTCCCCAGCATAGGAGAAGTGCCATCTCTCACAAGTCACCTGCCAAAGCTCCCTTCAGTTTAACTATGAACTGACCAAATAATACCAGCGCCAGACTTGTCACAAAATCAGAAACGAAAGAGAATGTAGGGCCTCGGGGAAAGCAGCAGCCGCTGCACAGAAACAGCATGTTTGTTCAGTGAGCCCTGCCTTAACCGGGGCAGGAAGCCAAAAAGTGTCTGGACTTTTCAGCTGCACCAGGCATGGCCAGCACTGACTCGCGTGCTCTCTCCATCCCTGAGGACACCTCCATCCGGGTAGGGGACGGCTGGTAGTGCGCCTACCAGGCTGGCCCTTCGGCAGCCTCCAGAAATCCCTGCACATGGGTGAGGCTGGAGGAAAGGAGGGTGTAGGTGTTGCTCCGGCATTGTCGAATAAGGGGATCAGCAAAATAGGAAGTGGCAGGGAGCAGAGACTGTCTGTGTTATTTCAAGCTTGTGATCACATCTCACATGCTCTGCTGAGCCAGTGAACAAAGCAGCCCTTGGAAAACTGGTGCTCGGGGTGGGCAGCACTCAGCCAACCCACCAGCAACCCTGGCTCTGCTCCCCTCACTCACAAGTGAAGCTGACCTCCCCTGAGGTACCTCCATGTCCCTGGGGCTCCCACTGCACATCCACGCAGTTCAACATTTATTGAACTTTCACCAAGGCCAAGGACTATGCTGATCCTTGCCATAGCCAGAGCAAAGAGGCACACACCATCCTCACCCTCACTCACCTCTGGGTCACAAGCCACAGCTGAGAGTTCTCTCCACCAATGCCGCCAGCCAGGTACCTTCCTGCTCAAGAACCTGCCATAGCTCCACATGGTTTTGGCATCAAGAACCAACTCCTCAGCCAGACTTTGAAGCACCCACCCTCAACCTAAGCCCATTTTATTTTGCTAACTGTAATGTGAACCTTCCCTCCCTGAAGATAAAATGTCCTAATTGTGCCCACAACTTCCACAGTTGTGCAATCAATTATTCCCTAATTCACGCTCTCTCTCCCTCTCTCTCTTTCATGACTATAAGGTTCTGAAGTGCAGAGTCTATTCAATTAAGCCTCATTCAGCAAATATTTACTGAGCCCCTCCCATTATCCCCTGCCTATACTTGTGGAGGTCTGGACTGACAGGCTGGGCCAGGCTGCCGGCTCTGGCTCTTCGGAGCAGATGGGCAGCCTGCAGGACAGAGAGTTTAAGCTGCAACTTTATGCAAATCTCAGCACTGTGTCTTGAGCTCAATGACCTCAGGATACCCCTGAAATGGGACAACCCCTCTTCAGAGCCAGCTGGAGAAACAGGAATCCATTTTCTCTGCTCATTTAAAGACCAAGCATCCCAGAAGTCACACCTGGGAGCGTGTCCATGACCAGGTGTGGTAATGCCCAGACCAGAGCTCCCACCAGAGGCCAGATGGCCCCAATGGCTGGGTCTCCCTGCTGGGCAGGAGGGTGAACCCCAAATGGGGACACGCAGCCCTCAGCATCAGGGTGCCTCGGGCCCCACGTGCTGCCTGGACGCCGCTGCCGATCTTTCTGGCCCCCACTTTCCAAGACTAATGTCCACTTTAGTCCTACCTACGCGTAGTTTCCTGCCTCTTCTCTGCCCGGGGAGGGAGCCGGCGGGAGGTGGCTGTAGCTCTTTGCACGTTTCACTATCGCCATCTAGTGGCCGTGCCGCAGAAACCCAGCTCCCCGCCCAGCCCGGAAACCGGGAGAAAAGGGCTCGCTCTCCTTGGCAATGCGAGGTCCTAAAAACTACAAGCAAGGACTTCCGGCAAGCTTCAGTGTCCTGGGAGACGTCTCGAAGGCCTGCACCCCTGCAAACGTTAGGATCAAGGCCCTGTCCTCTCTGGGGACTGGCCTGGGCATAAGCAGATGGAAAAGTCGCAAGTTAGAGGGAAGAAAGGAAGGAGGGAGTGTCGGGGGAGAGGAGGAAAGACCCGTGTGCGGAGAGATGAGGGAATCACTGCAAATCCTGGGCCTGTAGCGACAAAGAGACCAATGTGAATAAGAAAGGCGTGCGGGGACTCCTCCGGCCACCGGCACTATTGAATGACCCACAGGATCTGAGACAAGGAACCTGAGCAGTGTCCGGACCGAGAGAGGGTGGCCAGGCTCTGCACGGGTGCCCTCAGAGCCGCCCTTCACCTGCGGAGCTCACCTGGCCCCC
>CAUYRH010063984.1:0-16115 GCA_963574655.1 Perodicticus potto
TCACAAAGTAATGAGAAAGTCTCTGGAATGTTATCACAATCAGGTTGATGAAAATATCTCTGATTGTATCTGAAGCCCGTACACTGTACCCCATGACTGAATTATTGTACACAGATATGATTTAATAATAAAAAAAAAAAAAAAAAAAGAACCTTTTTGGCACCACAGACTAATTTCATGGAAGACAATTTTTCCACGGATAGGGGGTGGGAGTTGGGAGTGGGGAGGATGGGAAAAGACATAGAGCTCAGACAGCAATGCTGTGCACCTGTACCCGTCTGTGGCTAGGGCATTGGGGACTATACCTTTAAAGGAGTGGAATAGAACAAAACATGAATCGCTAGAAGTACAGTATGAGTTGTTTGATGAAATTTTCCATTCATTGTATGTACAAAAGAGGGTGGTGCCAGAACGATTATCTTTTACTTTAAAGAAAATATAATTTTTACTGCAGATTGTGGTGAAAAAAAATTGAATATGCTAGTAGGTGACTCGAACACTTCAGGAGTACAAAGGTCTGAGAGGAGGTGCCATAGTGAAGCACACCTCCGTTCACATAGAAAAGGAAATAGGACAGACACATTTCAAAGGAAAAAGCATGGACACAGATTGTACATTCTTATTTTCTAAGTTTTCTATGACAAAGAGGAATTTAGAAAATTGCTTATTTATATGTACTACATATGTAAATAAGATTTAACTATGCAAACGTAAAGAGAAATGTGCAATTATGGTGCAACTTGTTTTCCTATCAATATGTCTTAGAAGTGTTTTCACAGCCACGCTATAGAGCTATTGTTTTATATCTGCCATAGAGTACAGGCATTACATGGTAGGAATTAAATTAGTACATTAGTAAATAATTTAATTTCTGCATTTATGTACAATTATGATGTATCTCATTTTTTTTTTTTTTTTTTTTGAGACAGAGCCTCAAGCTGTCACCCTGGATAGAGTGCTGTGGCATCACAGCTCACAGCAACCTCCAATTCCTGGGCTCAAGCGAGTCTCTTGCCTCCGCCTCCCAGGTAGCTGGGACTATAGGCGCCCACCACAATGCCCGGCCATTTTTTGATTGCAGCCGTCATTGCTGTTTGGCGGGCCAGGGCTGGATTCGAACCCGCCAGCTCAGCTGTACATGGCTGGCGCCTTAGCCCGTTGAGCCACAGGCACCGAGACCATGAATACTTTTTAACACTATATTTTGTCTTAGCAAGAACTTTTCGCCAAGTTTGTTTCCTGTGGATTTCTGATAGGTACATTTAATCAAGCCAAGAAGCTAAACTAAGGAAATTTCCTTCTATTTCTAGATTAAGAGTATCAGAGGACGGCCCAGGTGATGGCTCACACCTGTAATCTCAGCACTCTGGGAAGTCGAGGCAGGAGGATCCCTTGAGCTTAGGAATTTGAGACCTTGTCTCTACTACAAATAGAAAAATGAATGTGGTGCTGTGGTGATCACCTGTAGTCCCCGCTACTGGGAAGGGTGCAGCAGGAGGATCACTTGAACCCATGAGTTTGAGATTGCTGTGAGTTAGGCTGACAACCTGGCACTCTAGCTGGGGCAACAAAGTGAGATTCGGTCTCCAAAAAAAAAAAAAAAGAGTACCAATGGATGTTGAATTTAGCAAATGCTTTCACGGTATGTGAAGATGATATTATTCTTTAATCTGTTAATTTAGTGAGCTATAGTTGCTGTTGACTCAATCTTGTGTAGTTTGGTATGAATCCTACTTGCTGTTTAGTCCATCTTCTGTTTTACTTTTATTTTTTTGAGACAGAGTTTCACTTGGTTGCCCAGGTTAGATTGCTGTGGAGTTCATAGCTCACAGCAACCTCAAACTCTTGGGTTCAAGTGATCCTCTTGCCTTAACCTCCCAAGAAGCCAGTATTACAGGCACTCACCACAATGCCTGGTTAATTTTTCTATTTTTAGTTGAGACAGGATCTCACTATTGCTCAGGCTGGTCTCAGACTCTTGAACTCAAGCAATCCAGCCGCCTTAACCTCCCAGAATGCTTGGATTGTAAGCGTGAGCCACCATGGTGGGTGTTGTTTTATAATTGAAATTCCAATTTCCAGAAGCTCTAAATATTTTTCATAGCATCCTATTCTTTATGGACATCATATCCTTGTGAATGTCCATAAAGATTGCTGAAGATCTTAATTGTATTAATTTTAAAATTTCTTCTATTTCTTCTAGTAAGTATTTTTTGAACAGGTTAATTAACTTGTTTTAATTTCATGCCTCCTTTTATGTTATTGATTTTCTTCCAAGGTGATGATTCTTAGCTGTCCATATTTATAGATGAAAGCATAAGAGTAAAGTTTGAAGTTCTTTCTTCAGCTAAATGACAATTCCAGTTTATTTTCCATGATCACAAATTCTGATTACAGGCACCACTGGTGATTATGAAGGGGAGTGGCAGGTCAAGGTAGCCAGAGAGAGATAATATGGGCGGCTTAACTTCAGTTCTTCCTTCTAGTCATTTTGGATAATGCTCTTATTCTCCAATCCCAGAGTTTCCAGAGTTAGAACCTCTATTTCAGAAAGCCACTTTCTTAGCTTGGTAGCAAATTCCAGAACGAGATGCTCCAAAGATGGAATGGGATAGCTTAGCTGTTCCACTCTTTAATTGGCCCTTCAATAATTTGTGTTTTATCTTCTAGAAATTCCACATTATTCAATTTCTGGTTTTTCAAATCTGCTAATTTATTTTTATTTTTATTTTTATTTTTTTTTTTGAGACAGAGCCTCAACCTGTCACCCTGGGTAGAGTGCCATGGCATCACAGCTCACAGCAACCTCAATTCCTGGGCTCAAGCGAGTCTCCTGCCTCCGCCTCCCAAGTAGCTGGGACTACAGGTGCCCGCCACAACGCCCGGCCATTTTTTGGTTGCAGCCGTCATTGTTGTTTGGCGGGCCTGGGCTGGATTCGAACCCGCGAGCTCAGGTGTACGTGGCTGGCGCCTTAGCCCGTTGAGCCACAGGTGCCGAGCCAGAAATTTATTTTTTTAAAATACTTGTAAGGAATTAAATTTCCTTATGAGGGTTTTAGAATTTCGTTTTTGTTTTGTTTTGAATAGTGAGTTAAGGGGGCGCCTGCCACATGGTGGTGGGTTCGAACTAGCCCCCCCTCTGCTAAACAATGACAGCAACAACAAAAAACAGCCGGGCTTTGTGGTGGGCGCCTCGTAGTCCCAGCTACTAGGGAGGCTTTGGCAAGAGAATCCCTTGAGCCCACGAGTTTGAGGTTGCTGTGAGCTGTGAGGCCATTGCACTCTACCGAGGGTGACAAAGTGAGACTCTGTCTCAATAAAAAATAGTGAGTTTAGGAAAAATATGTTAGGCTCGGTGCCTGTGGCTCAACGGGCTAAGGCACCAGCCACGTACACCTGAGCTGGCGGGTTCCAATCCAGCCTGGGCCCGCCAAACAGTAGTGACGGCTGCAACCAAAAAATGGCCAGGCGTTGTGGTGGGCGCCTGTAGTCCCAGCTACTTGGGAAGCGGAGGCAAGAGACTCGCTTGAGCCCAGGAATTGGAGGTTGCTGTGAGCTGTGATGCCACTGCACTCTATCCAGGGTGATAGCTTGAGGCTCTGTCTCAAAAAAAAAAAAAAAAAGGAAAAATATGTTAAAGAGGTTAAGAATCCCTACTACAGTATTTAGAGTAGGCATCAAAGGGCCACAAACCTTGCAGTATGTGGCCTTCCTGGTGCACAAAACCTCAAGAAGAAATACAACTAACTGAAGTGAGCCCTGGGGTAAAGTCGAAATAAGCACAATTTTACAATTTGCAAAACCACCTGCTGTTCTCCCGGAGTTAGCTCGCTCGCCTGGAATTAGTGTGGTTAATCCGCCCAACACCAGCTAGCTGTAAGCCCCACCCCTTTGGTTCCTGTTACTTATCAATCGAGGTTGCTTAACCTCAGGATTCCCCTATCACCCATACTTCAACCTCAGTTCCACTTTTAAGAGTAAAACTTGTCCGGGCTGTTGGCCAAAGGAAATTCTTGCCTGGCTAGAAGAAAATCCTGTTCTTTCCAGTGGTACTTGAACCCGGTCCCTTCAATGCTACTGCACCTGCGATCTATTTCCCTCCAAAATAGGAAGGAAAGTGGCGGGTAAGGAGGTTAGGAAAGCAAGTCAGCAATCTAACCAGAGGATGGCTGCGAGGCGCCAAAACTAACAACAGGCTTGTTGATTACACGGTCTATTTACACTGATAGGCAAATCACTACTCTGGGCCCGCAGCAAACCTTTCCGTCCTTCTGTGCATTCTCCAGATGAAGCCCTAAACCTTCCAGTTTGCCCTGCATTTTCATCGGGTCAGATACCAGCGCCCGGCGCAGGCGCGCTCCAGAGACTACCGCCCGCCCTCCAGGGGCGGGGCCTCGGGGCTCTCCCCGTGCTCAATCCGGCCAGAGAGCCGCGAGTTTGGTGTGCGAGAGCGGAAGAAACCCGGCCAGTGCCCCGGAAGCAGTCGCTGCAACTTCCGGGTTTACGCCTGTTGCGGGAGTTCAGGGGCCCAGATACTGTTCTTGAAGTAGTAGGTGCACCAAAATGTCCCGTGGTTCCAGCGCCGGTTTTGACCGCCACATTACCATTTTTTCACCCGAAGGTCGGCTGTACCAAGTAGGTGAGTGAGCCATATCCGTCTTATGGTGCACCTGAATTGCCCTGTCATGGTACAGCAAGCGGACGCGGCCAGAGTTTAGCCTGGGGGTAAAGCAGGCACACAGCTGGGAGGCATTAGGGCAGAGGCTGGGTTAAATCCTGGGGTGCTCCCACTGCTGTCTGGAGGCAGGGATCGAAGGCCTGAAGGCTGACGGCCCGGTTCTTCGGGGAGAGCGGCCGCGCACCTGCATTCAGTAGTTGGGAAGGGAGGGCTGTAATTCCTGGCTTCGGCTTCCGGAGGCCCCTCCAGTTGTTGCATTCTCTCCTGGGTTGGCCTGAGGTCTCTTCTGTAAAGAATAATTGATCTCTTAACCTCGCAACTAAAACGCCGGCTCTCCGTTTTCCTTTGTTTGCAGCATGGACTTCCTTGTCCTGTGGTTAATTCCCACACAGGCATTCAGAGCCTGCGGTGTGCCAGACACTGTGCTGGTCCTAGGAGATACAAAGATGAATGTTACACTCTCTCCCATACTGAGGCTCACAGCTTAAAGGGAGTGGCAGATACCTGAACTGTGCCGATTTGCAAGTAGTTAGAGAGTTCAAGACAGCTTTGGAAAACTGGTAGATAAAATTGAGAGCCATTCATTCTAGAGCTGTTCTTGAAGCTGACATCCCCTTTTTAACCCACAGCTATTTGAATGCTCCTATAGTTTAAATGCTGGTTCTGAATTATAATTGAGGTACTGTGTGCTAGTTGTTGACTGAAGAACAGCTTTAGTGGAAAGAAACCTGAAGTAATTATCAGTTACTCGATGTAGCAGTTGTATTTTGCTGAAATGAGATGGTGTCAAGATTTAGATTATGATTATAAATCAGGCGTTTGACTTCTTGCCATAAAGAATTTAGTGCCAGGAGAGGCTTATTTATATCTGGTTCATGATGTTTGAATTTTTTAATGAATTTAGTATGTCGGTGCCTTGACAAGGACAGTGATGTAATCTTTTGTGCTTAGAAATAAGGAGAGTGTTGGCCTGTAAGTGAGAGTCTCTTCACCTCTAAATTGTAGAAATAGTGAAAGATAACATGGAATGAAACTGGTTAAGTGTATAATGTAGCAAAAATCAACATGATATTGGGTAATTCTATAGCTCTTGTAATTTATTCTCAATTGAAAAATACAATCAAAGATAGAACAAAGATAACTATCCTCAAAGAATTTTCATTTTTAGTATTTCATTCCTGAGTTTTAGATTTTTTTCTATATTGGACTACTGCTTTGAATGTTCTATTTCATAGTTTTTAATATTGGAACAGAAAAAGGCACACTGAGGAAAAGTACGCTGAGTCACACTTCTGTGTACTGTATGTAAAATCTAGCCATAAAGCATAGTTTTTAATACTTCCCAGATTTGGTGAGTGAAAAGGCCGAATATGTTATCATAGTTTAAAAAGGTTCGGAAAAAAAGTGTGGTTCAAAACAGGTTTAATATCTAGACAGAATGATTTTACTCTGTGTATGTAACATACTCCCTCTGTTATTCAGGTCATTAATTAGACATTGTTAGGAAAATGAAAGTGAAAGAATAGTTAGTGTGAGCAAGCAGTATAGTGGTGAAGAGTTCAGGCTCTGGAGCTCTACCCACGTTAATATCACTGCTCTGCTCCATACTCGTGTAACCTTAGCCTTCGTTGGGCTAATAATAATTCTTCCTTGTATGATTGTTTGATTGTTTTGAGGATTAGATAAGACAGTGGGACATTGCTTAGCACATGCCTGCCCACATACTAAATGCACAGTAAATGACATGAAGTGCGTGATTCTTTGGCTCATGTTTTTTTGTCTGTTAGGTTAGTAGCTCTAAACTACTAGTGGTATCTACATGGAATATTTCCCTTTCTGTGGGTCCCTTCATGCTTAGTTCTACAGTAAAATACATGCATATAATCATAATATTGCTGATGCTATTTATTAGTTTATAAGCTTTAGAATGTTCCAAGGCAAACATGAGAATTATAGAGTGCAAGTTGTTAATTTTGACAGTGTAAAAACAGTATAACAAAAATGGAGTGATGACAAGGGAAGAAAAGATTAGTGGGAAGGTAATGCTCCTCATTATCCGTACTTGGGACTCAGAAGATGAGTTTTGTCTAAAGTTGATAAATCAGAAAATAGACAAATTTAAAGTTGCAATGCTGGCTCGGCGCCCGTGGCTCAAGGGAAGAAAAGATTAGTGGAAGGTAAGTATGCTCCTCATCATCCATACTTGGGACTCAGAAGATGAGTTTTGTCTAAAGTTGATAAATCAGAAAATAGACAAATTTAAAGTTGCAATGCTGGCTCGGTGCCTGTGGCTCAATGGACTAAGGCTCCAGCCACGTATACCTGAGCTAGCGGGTTCGAATCCAGCCCGGCCCACCAAACAACAATGACAGCTGCAACCAAAAAATTGCTGGGCATTGTGGCGGCGCCTGTAGTCCCAGCTACTTGGGAGGCAGAGGCAGGAGACTCCCTTGAGCCCAGGAATTGGAGGTTGCTGTGAGCTATGATGTCACAGCACTCTATCCAGGGTGACAGCTTGAGGCTCTATCTCAAAAAAAAAAAAAGTTGCAATGCTAACCATAATTATAAACATAATATATCTGTATAATTATACTATCAAGAGAGTAGGGAGAACATATTTTTCAGTTTATACCCTTGGCGTGGTATCATAGCTCACAGCAACCTCACACTCTCGGGCTTGAGAAATCCTCTTGCCTCAGCCTCCCAAGTAGCTGGGACTATAGATGTGTGCCACAATGCCCAGCTGGGTATTTTTTTTCTTCTTTTTTCTATTTTTAGTAGAGATGAGATCTCACTCTTGCTCAGGCTGGTCTTCAACTCCTGAGCTCAAGCAATCCACCACCTGGGCCTCCCAGAGTGCTAGGATTCCAGGCATGAGCCACCACTCCCAACCTATTTTATTTATTTTTTAAGGTTTATTAAGCATTAATAACCAAAGCATTCTGCTAGGTTCTGTGACTACTACAGTTGACAACTACCAATTGACTTTTTTTTTAGTCTCTCAATCACCCATGCTGAAGAACAGGAGCATGATCACAGTTCACTGCAACCCTGAATTCCTGGGTCAAGAGATCTCCTTTCTTAGCTTCCCAAGTAGCTAGGACTACAGGCACATACCATCATGCCCAGCTATTTTTTTAATTTTTTGTAGAGGCAGCATCTTCCTGTGTTGTCGTGGCTGATCTCAAAATCCTGGCTTTAAGTGATCCTCTCCCCTTAGGCTCCCAAAATGCCAGAATTACAGGTGTGAGCCTCTGCTCCTGGCTCCAGCATTCTTATTTTAAAGCAGTGTTTTTCCGGCCAGGCTCGGTGACTCACACCTGTAATCCAGCACTTGGGAGGCTGAGGCACCTGGATTGCCTGGGCTTACAAGTTCAACACCAGGCTGAGCCAGAGTGAGACCCCATTTCTAAAAAGCTGGGCATTGTGGCAGGCACGTGCAGTCCCAGCTACTTGGGAGGCTGAGGCAAGAAGATGTCTTGAGTCGGAGAATTTGAGGTTGCTTTGAGCTAAGATGCCATGGCATTTTACCAAGGGTGACCAAGTAAGACTTTGTCTCAAAAAAAAAAAAAGCAGTGTTTCTCAACCTAGGTTTCTCATGTCCTCCTTGAATCTGAATTAAATCATGCTTGTGTGTATGCACGCGTGCTCACGTATACATATACAGACATGCTAAACACAAATGCATATATAAAAAAGTGACAGAATCAAACACTGCTATATTTTCAGATCTCATATTCTCCTTTCTATTGGTGCCAAGATTTCTAAATGACTCTGCCCTTGAGGGTCACTGCTCTAAAGAGCAGATATTAGGAGGCACTGTGTATTGAGCCACACTTCCCAGTTATCTGATCTCTAAGGTTAGGGAAAGACAGAATAAGCAGCTTCAAAATATCTTACTAATACAAAGTTTTACTCACATAGCATTGAAGTTTTGAACACAGATAAACTCTCTTTGCCCCAGTAGAACATACCTTGTTGGTGGTGTTTTGTTGTTTTTTTTTTTAAATAAAGTCTCTGTTACCCAGGCTAAATTGCCGTGTTGTCAGCTTAGCTCACAGCAACTTCAGACTGGGGTTCAAGTGATCCTCCTACCTCAGCCTCCTGAGTAGCTGGGACTATAGGTGCCCAAGAGGATGCCTAACTAATTTTTCTATTTTTAGTAGAGATGAGGTTTTGCTCTTGTTCTTGCTCAGGCTGGTCTCAAACTCCTGACCTCAATCGATCCTCAAGCCTCGGCCTCCCAGAGTGGCCCCACACCTTGCTAAACATCTCTTTGTTTTTGTTTTTTGTTTTTTAAGGCAAGCATGGAACAGAGTTTATTGAAGAAGAGAGAGAGGTTTATAGAGTAAGAGCAAGATGTAGGCTTACAGAACAGGATATATTTGCCACAGACAATGAACAGGCCTCCATTGCCGGTATCCTTTGTTTTTTTTTTATTTTTTATTTTATTTATTTATTTCTTTTTTGAGACAGAGCCTCAAGCTGTCACCCTGGGCAGAGTGCTGTGACATCACAGTTCACAGCAATCTCCAATTCCTGGGCTCAAGCAAGTCTCCTGCCTCTGCCTCCCAAGTAGCTGGGACTACAGGTGCCCGCCACAATGCCGGAGCATTTTTTGGTTGCAGCCGTCATTGTTGTTTGGCGGGCCCATTCAAACCGCCAGCTCAGGTGTATGTGGCTAGCGCCTTAGCCGCTTGAGCCACAGGCGCCAAGCCATTTGTTTATTTTTTTGAGATCCAAGTCTCACTTTGTTGTCCTTAGTAGAGTGCCATGACATCATAGCTCACAGCAACCTCAAACTCTTGGGCTCAAGTGATCCTCTTGCCTCAGTAGAGACAGAGTCTTGCTCTTGCTCAGGCTGAACACTCCTGAACTCAGGCAGTGCACCCTCCTTAGCCTCCCAGACTGCTAGGATTATAGGTGTGAACCACCACTACTGGTCGTCCCTTGTTTTTTTAATGAAATTTTATGGAATGTATCCATCTCTCAATTCATTGTTTATTTTTCTAGCTTATATTTATATCCCAAAACTCAATACAGCATTTTAAACAAAATTATATAGGTGGAAAAGTCTTGATTGATACTAATTGGTAGCCTGACAAGTAGATACCATCTATGCTGTTGTTTGCATCAGTCTGAGCTCCTCACACTTTGAACATTGTTTCACTGTGTGTTTGTCCTCAACATTTTGCCCTGTACCTTTTATATTTAGCTGTTTTTCCCCGATGCTATACAAATGAATCTTGGTAAAGTTGGGAAAGTGCTAGGGAAAATTGTAGAGAAGGAAGAGAAAGCTAATAAGAGATCACTGTAGAAAAAGGCATGTCTGCATACAAAACAACTATGTGTTAACCGTTTTCTTTGTGAGTGAGGAAGCAATTTACATTCTGATTTAATGATTTGTTCTAGGCTGAACCATATGAAACTGCTGGTGTTTTGACTTTGTTTTTGGAGTTTTTGGCTGGGGTCAGGTTTGAACCCGCCACCTCGGACATATGGGGCCAGTGCCCTACTCCTTGGTGCCCTACTCCTTTGAGCCACAGGCGCCGCCCTGGACTATTTTTTGTCTGTAAAAATGGCTGTTTCGTGTGGTTCAACCTAATACCTATAAATAGGTTTTTTACTTTGTATTTAAGTTAAAATTTTAAAAATTGAGGACTTTGAGTTGAATGTGATCATTAATTTTTCCCATTTGAAAAATGGGAAATGGGCCATCAGTTATTTTTTCCTCTAGTCTTAGACATTCAAGGACCAGATTACTAAGATTAACAAAATAGTATTTACTAGTTTTGTAAGGTTCCAAAATTTTAGCCCAAACCAAAATCTTTAGTGATGGAAATAAAGGTTGTTTCCTTTTTTTAAGACAGAGTTTCACTTTGTCACCTTTGGTAGAGTGCTTTGGTGTTTTAGCTCAAACTCTTGGGCTCAAGTGATCCTCTTGCCTCAGCCTCCTGAGTAGTTGGGACTACAGATGCCCACCACAAGGCCTGGCTATTTTTTATAGAGACCAGGTCTTGCTGTTGCTCAGGCTGGTCTCAAACTCCTTAACTCAAACAATCCATCTGCCTCAGCCTCCCAGAGTGCTAGGATTACAGGCGTGAGCCACTGCACCCAGCCTTACAAATAGTCTTTAGGCTCAGTGCCTATAGCCCAGTGGTTGAGGCTGGTGGGTTTGAACCCGGCTCAGACCTGCTAAACAATAGTAACAACAACAACAAAAAAAATAGCTGAGCATCGTGGTGAGCACCTGTAGTCCCAGTTGCTTGGGAGGCTGAGGCAAGAGAATCGCTTAAGGCCAAGAGTTGGAGGTTGCTGTGAGCTGTGACACTACTGCACTCTACTGAGGGTGACATAATGAGACTGGGTCTAAAAAAAAGAAATTCTTTAAATACTGTTGCAAACATTTGAATTCTGACTTAAAACACTAAAATGCTGTCCATAAGGTATTTTTTCTTAATTGGCCTTAATTTGCAAAAGGTTGCTCACCTCTACTGTAAATTGTGATATTATTTTATATCATTTAGGTTTGGGGTTGTCTCTAGATTCTTTACTGTGGCAGTTTCCATTTTTCTGGAAATTATTATAAAATATATAGTAGTTTGAAAATGGGGATTGATTTATACAAACCTTTATTGAAAATCACGAGGGCCAGGTGCAGTGGCTCACACCTGGAATCCTAGCACTCTGGGAGGCCAGGGCGGGAGCATCGCTTGAGCTCAGGAGTTTGAGACCAACTTAAGCACGAGCAAGACCCTGTGTCTACTGAAAATAGAAAAATTAGCTTGGTGTAGTTGTGTGCACCTGTAGTCCCAGCTACTGGGGAGGCTGAGGGAGGAGGATCACTTGAGCTCAGAAGTTTGAAGTTGCAGTGAGCTACAATGACACTTCTGCACCACTCTATCTGGGGTGACAGGAGTTAGTAACAACTAGAAGAGTAAACTGTAGCAAGATTATGAAGGTTCAGGTACCATGCTAGAGTTTGACTTTGTCCCATAAGTTTTGTAGAGAGCTGGCAGAGGTCTTTAAGAACAGTAAGGTCATTAAGTAAGATAGCAGGGGAGCTGAGTGCAGAAATGAGATCAGAGTAGAAAGGGACTGATGGCAGGAAGACCAATTAGGAGAGGCTCGTTTGGTAATCTACAGAAGTCCTAATGAATGAACTAAAGTAATAAGAGAGAAAGGGTAGAGTAGAGGAACTTTTGAATTTGTTTTTTTTTTTTTTTGAGACAGAGCCTCAAGCTGTCGCCTTGGATAGAGTGCTGTGGCATCACAGCTCACAGCAACCTCCAATTCCTGGGCTCAAGCGAGTCTCTTGCCTCCGCCTCCCAAGTAACCTAGACTACAGGCGCCCGCCACAACGCCCGGCCTTTTTTTGGTTGCAGCCATCACTGTCGTTTGGCGAGCCCGGGCTGGATTCGAACCCGCCAGCTCAGGTGTACGTGACTGGTGCCTTAGCCCGTTGAGCCACAGGCGCCACGCCTTGAATTTGTTTTTACTTTTTTTTTTTTTGTAGAGACAGAGTCTCACTTTATCGCCCTTGGTACAGTGCCATGGCCCTTGGTACAGTGCCATGGCGTCACACAGCTCACAGCAACCTCCAAACTCCTGGGCTTAGGTGATTCTCTTGCCTCAGCCTCCCGAGTAGCTGGGATTACAGACACCCACCACAACGCCCAGCTATTTCTTTTGTTTGTAACTGTCTTTTGCAGTTTGGCCAGGGCGGGTTTGAACCCGCCACCCTCAGTATATGGGGCTGGCACCCTACTCACGGAGCCACAGGCGCCGCCCATATTTTTAAAAGTTTTATTATAGAATTTCTTTTTTTTTTTTGAGACAGTCTCTCAAGCTGTCACCCTGGGTAGAGTGCTGTGGTGTCACAGCTCACAACAACCTCAAACTCTTGGGCTTAAGCAATTTTCTTGCCTCAGCTTCCTAAGTAGCTCGGACTACAGGCGCCACCCCAAAGCCCAGTTATTTTCTTTTATTTGGGTTTTTTTTTTTTTTTCCTGGAGACAGGGTCTCAGACTGTCGTCCTGGGTAGAGTGCTGTGGCGTCCTAGCTCATAGCAACCTCAAACTCTTGAGCTTTAGGGATTCTCTTGCTTCACCTTCCCAAGTAGCTGGGACTACAGGCAGCCACCACAATGCCGAGCTATTTTTTTTGTTGTTGCAGTTACATTGTTGTTTTTGGCTGACCAGGGCCTGGTTCGAACCTGCCACCCTCAGTGTATGTGGCCGGCACCCTGCCGACTGAGATACAGGCGTCACCCCGGCTATTTTCTTATTGCATTTGTCATTGTTGTTTTAGCTGGCCTGGGCTGGACTCAGAACCCGCCAGCCTCGGTACATGTGGCTGGCACCGTAACCACTGAGCTACGGGCACTGAGCCTATTATAGAAAATTTTAAACAAAGTAAATGGTACAGTCACTCTCTAGTACACATCCCCCAGCTACATCTGTTGTCAGCATTTCATCAGTCTTATTTCTCTCTTACACACTTTCCCCCTCTCTTCTAGAGTGTTTTAAAGCAAATCCTAGAGGTAAGTGGGCATTTCTTAGGTTGGGGGTGGGCAGAGTCAAGGATAATATCCAGCTTTATAGCTTGAAAAACTGGCCAGGGTGGCGCTTGTGGCTCAGCAAGTAGGGCACCGGCCCCATATACCAAAGGTGGTGGGTTCAAACCCAGCCTCAGCTGAACTACAAAACAGAAAACTTGCTGGGCGTTGTGGTGGGCACCTGTAGTCCCAGCTACTCGGGAGGCTGAGGCAAGAGAATTGCCTAAGCCCAGGAATTGGAGGTTGCTGTGAGCTGTGTGACGCCACAGCACTCTACCGAGGGCGATAAAGTGAGACTCTGTCTCTACCAAAAAAAAAAAAAAAAGAAAGAAAGAAAAACTGGCTAATAATGCCATTATTTGAGATAAAGATCATAAGAAATAAAGCCAGTTTATAGAGAGGACTTGCTCATTTTCTTTCTTTTTTTTTTATTTGTGAGACAGAGTCTCATTTTGTCACCTTGGTAGAGTGCTGTGGTGTCACAGCTCACAGCAACCTCAAACTCTTGGGCTCAAGTGATTCTCTTGCCTCAGCCTCCCAAGTAGCTGGGATTACAGGCACCTGCTACAATGCCAAGTTATTTTTAGAGACAAGGTCTCACTCTGGCTCAGGCTGGTCTCGAACCTATGAGCTCAGACAATCCACTTGCCTTGGCTTCCCAGAGTGCTGGGATTACAGTTGTGAGCCACCATGCCCAGCCAACTTGTTCATTTTTAGACACATCTTTGGGAGAAATAGGCATTTATAAAGAGCTAGAGGTAACAAAACTAGTAGTGATTTACATAGGTTGTAGCTAGATCCATAGGTACAGGAAAAATCATCTACGCATAGGGAGAAATGGTAGACTTCTGGGGAATAACCATATTTAAGGAGCTAGCTGGGGCAGCACTTGTGGCTCAGTGAGTCGGGCACCGGCCCCACATACTGAGGGTGGCGGGTTCGAACCCAGCTTCAGCCAAACTGCAACAAAAAAATAGCTCGACATTGTGGCAGGCGCCTGTAGTCCCAGCTATTCGGGAGGCTTAGGCAAGAGAACCACCTAAGCCCAAGAGCTGGAGGTTGCTGTGAGCTGTGACGCTATAGCACTCTACCGAGGGTGACAAAGTGAAACTCTCTCAAAAAAACTAAAAAAAAGGAGCTAGCCAAAGAGATGGAATCAGTGAAGGAGACTGAAAAGGAAGTTAAGAGGATAGGAATAGTAGGAATAATATTCTTAGCTAAGAACTTTAAATTAAAAGCTCAGTTCCAGAATTGCACAGGCAACATTTCAAGTGCTCAGTAGCCTCATATGGCTAATGGCTATTCTATCAGACAGCGCAAATAGAAAACACTGCCATAATCCCAGAAATTTCTGTGGGTCTATGTGGGACAGCACTGGTCTATGTAAAGAAAGAGAGAGGAGGACTTCCTTAATGAATTCTGGCAAATTCACAGGTGCATTCTCAGTTAAGAAGTATTTTTAATATGTAAAATGTTTTTTATTTTGTGGGACAAAATTTTATGTGGCTTTTACATTTTGTATTATTTAAGCAACAAGCAAGTATTCCTTTAGTTCAGGATGACAGATGCAAATGCTTCTGCAGACTGGGTAAGTAATGCCAGTCAGTCACATAGGCTAGATAAGATATGACAGGAAATGGTGGGACCTCTGGAAAACTGCCAAACATATGCCCAGCCTATATGGTTTTTGCTCTATGGAATAGTTGCTATGTAGGAATGAGGGTCAAGTATTAACCAGAATTTTTTTCCTTATAAAAACTGAATCATGGCTCGGTACCTGTGGCTCAAGCGGCTAAGGCACCAGCCACATACACCTGAGCTGGTGGGTTTGAATCCAGCCCGGGCCTGCCAAACAACAATGACGGCTGCAACCAAAAAATAGCCAGGTGTTGTGGCGGGCGCCTGTAGTCCCAGCTCCTTGGGAGGCGGAGGCAAGAGAATCGCTTGAGCCCAGGAGTTGGAGGTTGCTGTGAGATGTGGTGCCACAGCACTCTCCCAAGGGTGACAGCTTGAGGCTTTGTCTCAAAAAAAAAATTTAATCATATCTGCAAAATTCCCCCCCTTTTTGACATATAAGGAGACATTCACAGTTTTCAGGGACTAGAACATAGATATCTTTTGGAGGGCGCCATTTTCTAGCCTATGAAAGGATCAGTAGTTTTGTTGGTTTGTGGTTTTTGTTCAAAACGCCAATTTTAGCTTAGCTGAGTTTTTGGGTTTTTTTTGAGGAGTTCAAGGCTGCAGTGAGCTATGATCTATGATCATGCCACTGCACTCGGGCCTGGGTAACAGAGAAAGACCCTGTTTCTTTTTTCTTTTCTTTTCTTTTTCTTTTTCTTTTTTTTTTTTTTTTGAGACAGTCTCAGTATGTTGCCCTCTGTAGAATGCTATAATGTCACAGCTCACAGCAACCTCCAACTCTTGGGCTTAAATGATTCTCTTGCCTCAGCCTCCCAAGTAGCTGGGACTATAGGTGCATGCCACAATGCCCAGCTATTCTCTTGATGCATTTGTCATTGTTGTTTAGCTGGCGCGGGCCAGGCTCAAACCTGCCTTATACGATGCATGTGGTAGGCACCGTAACCATTGTGCTACAGGCGTTGAGCCTACTGTGTTAATTTTCTGTGCTCCATAAAAATCACGATAGATTTAGTGGCTTAAACAACACACATTTGGCTCGGCACCTGTGGCTCAGTGGGCTAAGGTGCCAGCCACGTACACCTGAGCTGGTGGGTTCGAATCCAGCCCGTGCCCGCCAAACAACAATGACAGCTGCAACCCAAAAATGGCCGGCATTGTGGCGGGCGCCTGCAGTCCCAGCTACTTGGGAGGCTGAGGCAAGAGACTCGCTTGAGCCCAGGAATTGGAGGTTGCTGTGAG